>JACEEZ010015821.1:52500-250000 GCA_016584305.1 Chionoecetes opilio
GTGGGGGGTGATGGGTAATGGGTGAGTGAATGGGTGGGGGGCGATGGGTAATGGGCGAGTGAATGGGTTGGGGGTGATGTGAATGGGTTGGCGTTAATACATACATTTCTACATCCATGATTTCAGGAAAGCTAGAAGGGGCTATCTGGAGAGTCTGTGTTTGGTAGGCCAAAGGCCCACCAAACACAGGTGATGGGCCGAAGGCCCACCAATAGCCCTCCGCAGGAGCTAGCCAAAAAGTCTGCCCGGAGGGCGGCTTTGCGGCTAGCATATATATATATACAGGGAGGTCCCGTAGATACGAGCAGTTAGGTTCCACCTGGCATACTCGTAAAGCGAAATCTCGTATAACGAAACACATAACTAATGGTAAAATATAGGTTTGGTTCCAGGACCCCATCAATTAAAAGAAAAAAAGAAAAGAAAAAAAAAGACATGTTTTTCAAGCTAAAAATATACACAACAAACTCTCAAACTCTCAAATATAGGGTTCTATATACCACACCACCGCACCACCACACCACCACACAAAACACAGTGAATTAAGAGTGTGACAGCACAGTAGGACAGAGCACAAATAAGTCACAATAAGCACATTAAGTAAACCAGCAAATCACTAAAATAGACTCACAAGGCACAATACATACAAGCAACAAAGACGTTGTATGTACTCTTGGGGACGCCGCGTGATACACTAGACTCGAGAGGGTAGGGTAGGTAAGGGACAAGGGAGGGGTGCGCAGACCTCTTGCACTGCCCACAAACTCGTCTCTGCGCATCTGAATCATTGTACAGCGTTCAGTCCATCGTTCACTTTTCCTCACGTTTTCCCCAACTGAGACACACGAGAGCTGGCTATTTCCACCTCTCACACCCTCCCCGCCCTCTCCACATACACGCAGCACATCTTCCTGCACCTCTCACTCACCTCGTCTATGACTTCGTCGTGCATTTTGATGTATTTTCACGCTAAAACAAGGCTCGAGATAGGTTGGTAAGTTATTGTTGTTATTGTCCTCCTGCAGTGTTGCCAACAGGGATGTGAATTTTTGTAGGCCACATTGTCGTACTGAGCCACCAGAATTATCATATTTTTAGATTGATTATCGTACAACCTTAGGTAAAATCATATAGTCAGTAAATGACTTTGTAATTTTAGTAAATAACTTGTAATTTACTTTAGTAAATAACTTGGTAATTTTACTCACTCCAGTTTGAATGTCGTAGCATTGGATTTTCGATCCCGTATATTGAAAATAGACCCTAATTTACACCTCTCGTATCATCGGATTCTCGTAGACCGAATGCTCGTATAACGGGACCTCCCTGTATATGTATATACAGGAAGGTCCCGAAGATACGAGCAGTTAGGTTCCACCTGGTGTACTCGTAAAGCGAAATCTAGTATAACGAAACACATAACTAATGGTAAAATATAGGTTTGGTTCCAGGACTCCATCAATTATAAAAAAATAAAAAATAAAAAAATAAAAAAAAGACATGTTTTTCAAGCTAAAATAAACTATAGCAAACACACAGCGTCTATATTACCCACACTGTACTACCTATTCTGTAGAGAAAGCATTCTGAAACAGAAAATAGCACACAAAGTAACATAACTGCACATTAATTAAACATAAAACATGCATAACAAGCAAAAAAGACGTTGTAATGTAGGGGACGCCGCGTGATACAAGAGAAGGTAGTGTAGCGGTCCCAAGGTTGGGGCCGCACACCTGCTAATTACCCCTAAAGGTCAGGCCGCGCCATATGCTTAATTACCCTTCAGGTCACGCCTTGCTAGGGGTGACCTGACTGCGGTCCCAAGGTTGGGGCCGCACACCTGCTAATTACCCCTAAATGTCAGGCCGCGCCATATGCTTAATTACCCTTCAGGTCACGGCTTGCTAAGGGTGACCTCACTGGGGTCAACCAAATCCCCCTTTGTCCAGCCCGGGAGTGGTAGGGTGCGCATTTTGAACTTGATAATTTTACTAACCCCAGTTTGAATGTCGTATCATTGGATTTTCGATCTCGTATATTGAAAATAGACCCTAATTTACACATATCATCGGATTCTCGTATACCAAATGCTCGTATAACGGGACCTCCCTGTATATATATATGTATATATATATATATATATATATATATATATATATATATTATAAACTTCAATAATATATTATATATATATATAAATAAAACCCTTCATGCCGTGGATTATACGTGGTTTTCAACCCTTGGAATAAATACCTAATACAATCCGTGGATTAAATATATTTTTCAACCATATAAAGGATTATTTTTCAATAAAAAGTACTGTGCATGCCTCTTCAGTGGCACATAAAAGTCTGTAGTGATGCTAAAATTCACAATATATGGCGCCTGGCGACATTAGTGCAGTGGCGAGTGACTGGCGACTAGTGTTATCTACGGACCACGGTAGCCACACACTGGTGGGCTGAGCGCTGCGTGCACACCTCAACTTCCTCAAGCCACCACCAGACCAGACACAATAGTGAACATTTAAGCAGTGCCAACCCAATCACCCTAAAACACAGGGAGGAGCACTGGAGCAAGCTGGTGTGGTGGACAATCTGGCCGTGGTGCGAGAGGCATAGCTTTGCGCCAGCCACCCCAACACAACCCTCACCGTTGGCCCACAGCAATCCACGGGGGTTCAGCGTCCACTTCCTCCTCCTTCTGGGCTCAGCCATAGGCATATCCATGGTGGTGGTGGTGGCGGGGAGGAATAGTGTTGTGATGTAACCCTGGCAGCGGCTACACGTGTGTCGTGGCCTCAGCTGTTATGGGTTGTTGCTGATGATGACAGTGTTCAGTTCAGTTGTTGGTAGTCTGGCCTTTTTTATCGGCACTCCCTGATGTGATCTTTGATGTTTGATGTTTGAAGAATTTCGTCAGTTATCGACGCAGCTGAGATGGATCTCCACTGTAACCAGACAGCTCTCTCTCATACTACCACTAGAGAGCTGTCTGCTACCAGTGCTTATAGTGTTGGCCGAAGCCAGCACCCCGGGAGGCGGGTTACAAACCCCCGGCTAACACCCGGTACCCATTCACTGCTGGGTAGACAGGGGCTCGGGTTTTAAGGAAACAGCCCAACTGTTTCCGCTCCGCTCCAAAATGATCATTATCATTACCATTCAAGCAACAAAATCCATTTTCTTTATACCGTAAGCCTATTTTCGGGGGGGGGGGGGGGGGGGGTAACTAATGTCATGCTCGCGGATTTACGATACTCGCGGGTGTCTCTGTTCCCTAACCCCCGCGAGCATGAAGGGTTTATTGTATATGTTATATATATAATATATATATATATATTATATATATATATATAATATATTATATATATATATAATATAATATATATATATTATATATTATATATATATTTTATATATATATATAATATAATATATATTTTTTTTTACATTTCGGCCTATAGTGCCTGTAGGCAGTGACTTCTAGGGCTCGGATGTTAGGGCCCTGGAGGCTCACTTTGAGGGCTGTGATGGTTGGCCCTCGCCCATGGTGGGGAAGGCAAGATTTTTATAGTGGCGCCTATGATTAGAGGCTCATGCTGCCCCCCTGTTTACTGCGATGTACTCGCTGTCGAAGATAAGAGTTAATGAGCAGCATGTGGGTGTTCTTAGGCCACTCGACAATTGCTGAAAGATTTTTGGCACCTGACGGGATTAGAACCCAGTACACCACGGTTGCCACTGCCAAACGCTAACCACTCGGTCACCGCTGTTGGCGTCATAGGTAGGTAGGACCTATGTGTCTAATTGATATAGAACCTATGTGTCATGTATTTATGTACCATGATGCAACATTCTGTTACTATGGTGCAATGGCATTTTAGGTCTCTTTTTCCTCCTATGCACCAATGCCAATTATCATTTATTTCATCCATCTATCTTATCTATCTTAATATAACATTTATAATTAAATAATATGTTTAACAGAGTAAATTATTGGAAGGAAAATTAGATTCCTGGCTGCCAACCAACCACACACAGGACGTCACGCCACACCCTACTGTGGTGACACTTCCCTGCTGTCACGGCCCTGCCCAGTAGGGTATGCCGTAGGTCCAATGAAAAGTGAAATATAGATTATTTCGAATTTGGCAGGGTGTTTTCTTATGTAAAATTGAATTTTAAGGGTGGTTTGTCCTCTTCAACTTTTTGGTTTGAGCACTTCTTGCTATGCAAAAATGGACTTTTATATTTATATGCAAAACATAGCATAGCATACACCATCTTTAAACTCACAGAAAAGCCACTTAAGTTAGAGATTCGATAAATTTCACTGATGACAAAGTTGTAGAGCGCTAAAAACTCTATCGGAAGTATGCCCTCGATATTGCCGTAAGACCTACATTAAGTCCGCCAGATGCCGGAAAGCTCACTTCTCATACAAAATTGCCTCGTTTTTCGGGTAAAAACCTTTTTCCTGGCAACTGGATTTTCCACGTTATTATTACACAAACGTAGGTGGTTTCAGGGCTGGATACTGTTTAAGGTCTAAGGTCCTATCACCAAACTCCAAAAGTCACAAAAAAACAGCGTAAGTCGGTCAAACACGTACGGTCGAAGTCCAGCTCCGCATCCAAGCATCCGGTTCGACGTTCCGCCCACTGCTGCTGCTGCCTTGGCTTCTGGATTCCTCCAGGAACTTATCGCTGATGGCCACCTCTCTCCAGACATGTCGTACCTGGTCTGCGATCCTAACAAGCTGAGGAGGGCAAGGCAGGATGCCATGGCATCGGCCAGGGACCTTGACCAGGGGAAGCACCAGGGTACCAAAATAGTTGGATTGGGTTACGATGGGAGGAAGGACAAGACCAGGGCGATGGTGCCCGACAGTTATGGGAAACTGCACCCAAGGTTGATCAGGGAGGAGCATGTGTCAATGACAGAGGAGCCATCTGGAAGGTACCTTTGGCACTTTGTACCAGAGGACCCGGTGCCACCTGAGAAGCCTGCGTTCAAGGTGGCTCAGGCTCTCTATGATCTGCTGGTGACATACGACTCCACCGACTCACTGATCGTACTGCAAGGTGACTCAACTAGGGCCAACACGGGGTGGAAGGGTGGTACTCACGCCCATTTGGAGACGATGCTGGGACGCAACCTCTTCTGGAGTATATGCGTGTTGCACACAAACGAGTTGCCCCTGCGCCACCTTATCACCAGCATCGACGGGCCTACCTCATCTGACACTGGCTTCACGGGTCCAGTGTGCAGTCTGCTGTCCAGCGTGAATGAGATGCAGTACAACACAGAGTCAGAGGAGTGCAGGCGGTGAAGAACTCACAGAGATAACCGGAGTATATCCTGGTCAACATGTCCATGACCAGCAGGTCTCCTACCAGCTGGTCCAGGCTGTGAAGCGGGGCGTTTTCCCGTCCGAGCTGCAGGAGATAAAGTTTTGGGAAAGGTGTCCCACTCCAGATGGCTCACCACAGCCCGTCGCTCGTGACATGTGGCCCAAAGAAAGCATGGACTGATGGCAAAGTTCTGAACCCCCGGGAAAAATCCTATAAAAGTACTGCCTGCAGGTGTACTTAAAAACTCTCCTACGACATAAAGGGTTCACCAAGCGAGGGGAGGGCCCCCAAAGCACATCCTCCGAAAACTCAGGTGATGAGGCCCGCAGCCCAAAAAAGGTCCAAACAGCTTTTCCCTTTCCAAAACGTGGGGAGAGAACAGGGTTTCGCACACTAAGAATGGTCCCTCTCGCTGATGGCGGGTCGGGAGTGGGGAGGGACCGCGGGTTTCCCCGGGTGCCCCGTTTTTGAAGCTGAGGGCTGGCGAGAAAAATGAGGCACCGGTGTAAGACCTCGCACCCACCCCCAAGCTGAACTTGTCAGCCCCCCCACTTCCCGGGACACTGATCACTGGCCCCCGGGCCCAGGTGCAGACCGGCTTTTTCACCTGTTAAATGTCCAGGGAAATCAATCCAGGGGGATCCGGTAAAGCCAAAACGGGGTTTCCGAAGTTCTCTACCCCAAAATCAAAAGCCCCCCCGAAAGAGTCGTAAAGCAGGGCCCGAGCCTGCGGCAGCATGGTGGGGCCCAGCGGGGCCAAAAAGAGGGGGTTCACCCGGGGGTTCGGGCCCCCCCCCCGGGAGACCATGCCCCTTTTTCAGGTCAAGAAGGCTTTAAATGGACACTTTCAAACCCCAACGAAAGAGGTTTGTGCCCAACTGTGATGTATTTCCTGATAAAACCAACTGATCGAAAGAGCTTACCACGCTAGCCCTTTGGGAACTCATTTGGTGCAGGAGAAATTTAAACAGGACCAAGGACACTGCGTACTCATTAAGTTTTCGATAAGGGTGCAATATAAAATTTGTGTTTTTGGCATAGAAAAAAGAATGAAAAAAGGGATACAGATAAATAGTCTTAAAATTTTTCCCATTTTACATGGGGTTTGGCCCATGCCAAAGTTGAAAAAAAAGAATTTTTGTTTGGGGGGTTACCCTACTGCCCAGGGAGAGAAGCCCCAGCGACCATAAAAGACAAAACCCGGTGTGTTGTGTGTTGTTGTGGTTTTTTACCTAGTTGTATTTCCCTAGTTAACTTTTACAGGAAAAGAGCTATGCCGTCTGCCCCCGTTTTAATAATCACTATTACCCAAATTTGGGCCTTGAAGTCCTGAATACTTCTTGCTTTAAATCATTTTTTGCATAAAGGTTTTTTCCAAAGGCCCCTTCTTTTCTTCTATAGGGAAAGCTGTATTTTTTTTTTTTTATACCCCCCTTTGCTTTGCCCCCTTTTAAATTTCTTCTTAGGCCCCCTTGAAATTTCTATGTCCCACAAAAACAGATCTTTTTCTTAAATTTTTCCCCAGACCCATTAAAGGGCTCTATAAAATGTTTAAAAAATCCCCCCTTTCCCTCTTCTTTTCACAAGATTTGAGATTTTTTTAGTTTTTGAAAGCCCTTTCTTCATAGGGTAAATCTCACAGGTTTGGACCCCTTTTTGGGGCCCTGCTTTTTGTATTCTCTAATTTTCCTTATATCCTTTTTTTTATGGGGGTAAAACCAAATAAACCCCCGCTTTATTCCAACCTTGGCCCGAATCAAAGATGTTATCAATTTTTTAATAATCTCTTCTTTCCAGATATTTAAAACCCATTCTTGTATTCCTCAGAAACTGATATTATCCCCTGGGGATCTTGTTTATATGCTTCTCGGGTGCAAATTGCCCCAAAATCCTTACCCCCACATTTTTTTTCGACCTCTTTTTTGTTTAAATCCTTCTTTTTCCCACAAAATACTTTCCTCTCTGTTTTTTTTTTTGCTACTGCCCACTTCCATCATTTACACTTTTTAGCTTTAAAACTCCTTTTCCCCATGGGCTATATATTTGGGACCCCATCTAAAAAATCTTTTTCAGACCTTTTTGTAAACCCCTACATTTCCTCTTTATTTCATTTTTCTTAGAAATTTGGGCATAAATAAAGCAATCCCCCCTTCATATAACTATTTCTCCTTCTGTAAATATCTTTTACAAGACCAATACAATCACTGGGGCCAATACGACCCTTTGGGAACTCCCTTACAAACGGCACCATTCTGACTTCTGTTTCTTTTTTTCCCTGTAAAAAAATTTAAAACTGTTCTTCTCTCTGTTTTTTCAAAAAGTTTTCCCATCCACTTCAAAAAACCCCCCTTTAAATCCTTTTTTACATGTTCTAGTTTCCCAAAAGCAGTCTTTTATGATTACCTTTCAAACCCTTTCCCTTTAGGTCCAAGTATATGAAATCGACCCACCCCTTCTTTCCTGTTTTCACATCGATCACTCTCGAGTAAAAGTTTAAAAAATTCGTTGTCCCAGGGACATTCCTCCTTTTAAATCCCAAAATGGCCACCTGCGATGTGTTTGTCTCTTACAAATATTTCAAAATCGGTCCTTCAAAATTTTTTCCCCACATTTTTGCCACACACTTGTTAATATACTGGCCTGAAATTTTAATGGTTTTCCTTTGTCCCCTCCTTTGTAAATTTGGGGCACAATATTTCTCTTTTCCAATAAGGGGGGACTCTGCTCTTTTTTTGAGTAAACTCCTTTTTACACTATGTAACTTTCCTGTATTTTGGTTTACTGCACTCTTTTTATCCATTTTTCGACACCCCCATCTCCCCGGGGCTTTTCTCCTTTCTTAAATTTCCATTACCCCTTTTTACTTCTATTACTTTTTACTTTTATGTTTCCATTATATTTTTTTCCCTTTTATTTTTCTTTTTTTAAATTCATTTTTCTCGGGAAAATTTACAGTCTGTAAGCCTTATTCATAAACTCAGCCTTGTAACCCTCTTCATACACTATCCCTTTCCCTTTCCCGCTTATCTATTCCTTCCTTGTTTTTTTTTTTCCATTAATTATTTTATAAAAATTTTTTTTTTGGTTCGTTTTTTAAAATTTTTTTTTATTATTTTCCCCTCTAAATATTTACTTTCTTCTTCTTTTGGGTTTCTTAAAAATATTCATTTCTAGTTGTTTTGTACTTCCCCAAAGGGTTTTTGATACCTCCTTTTCCCTCCAACTTTCCAAGGTTTTTTCTTTTTTCCTGGGTCTTGCAAATTTCACATTTTCTTTTAAAACCTTCTTTTTTTTTCTTTTCCTGATAACTACCCTTTGGGAAACAAAAACTATTTATTCCTTCGGTGAAAATTCGGATAAACTCTTTCCCTTTTTTTCTGGGTACCCCCTTCCCTGCAGGGAAAAACTACTCCAGTCTGTCCCCTCCCGAAAAATTTGTTTTTAACCCGTAAAAGGGTGTTTTTTCCCCCAAAATTTTGTATTTCCTTTTTTAGTTTTTCTTTTCCCCCCTTTCTTTTTTGGTTTTTATCATTTTTTTTTAAAATTTAAATAAGAAACCGGGCCCCGCTTTTTCCCAAAGGGGGGCCCTGAAATTTCCCACTTTACTAATTATTTTTCCAGTTCTTTCGTCAATAGTAGGTCTAGTCTTGATGGTTTTTTCCCCACCTCTGAATTTTTGTGTTTTTTTAATCCACCGTTCATGATGTTTTTTCATTCCCAAATCCAACAATATCCCAAACCCCATGATTTTTTCTCCTCCTTCAGTATCCCTTTTCCCCCCAAAGCAAACTTCTTTGCAGTTAAAATCCCCCATAAAAATTAATGTTTCACTAATTTTCCATCGATCTTTAAACTTTTCCCTTGGGGTCTCTTATAAATGTCTCCAAAATTCCTCTCCCCCCGGGAATTTTCTTAGGGGGAATATACGAGTACTAAGTCTCTTATTTTTCCCTTTTTTTCATCACCCAACTTTTACCTTAAAACCCCTCGGCCATTCCTTCTTTTTCCCAAATTTTTCCAAATCCCACACCCTTTTCCTTTTTTAACCCCATTAACCCCACCCCCCCTTTTTTTGATTTCTGTTTCGCCTCCATACATTATTTTTTGGGGGCCCCCCCCCAACGGGCACACCCTCAGAATCACCCCAGCTTCGTTTCTACAGACCTAATTTTGTCGGGTTTTTCGGGGCTCCGGGTAACCCGTTTATTCGGTTAATTTTTGACACTAGCCCGTTTATTTTTTTGTAAGATATCTGCCCCCTTTTTCAATCTTTTCCTTTTTAAACTTTTTTTCCCTCTTTTTTTTTCCCCTTTTAGAAAACCAAACTTCTTCTCTTTTTCTTTCTCTTTTGGGATCCCACTTCTTCTTTTTTTCTTTCTTTTTTTAGATCCAAACTTCTTCTCTTTTTTTTTTCCCTTTTTTAGATACCACTTCTTCAGTTTTTTGGGTTTAAAAAAATCCCCAAATAAAATTTTCGGGTTTTCCTCTTCCTTTCCCAAATTTCCCGTTTTTTCTTTGGCTTCTTTAAATTTTTACTTTCAATCTGGCTCTTTCTTCCTCATTCTTTTCTTTTTTATCCTATTTTCTTATATTTTTCTGTCTTTCCCATTTTCCCTTTCCTTAGACAATATTCTAGTGCTGATTTTGTGACCAAAAACTTAATTTTAAAGGGGCGGCCCCCCCTCCCGTTCATTTTTTCCCAAACCTTTAAGGGGTATCTCTTCTAGTTTTTTCTTCTATCTCCGTATTTTCTTTCCCTTATTTAAAAAACTTTTCTTTTGACTTTTTCCCTTTCTTCCTCTTCTCTTAATTTTTTCTTGGGCAGCACTTTTTCCTTAAAAACCAAAAAATGATGGGGCACATTTTTTTTTGTCCACCTAAAAATTTTTTTTTTACTAAAATTTTTCCCTTTTGGGGTTTATTACTTTTACTACTTTTTTTTTTTCAGATTTTTTTTTAATTTTTTTGATCTTCTATTTTCTGACGTAAACTTTCCCTGGTTTTTTTTTTTTCTATCTTCCATGTCTTTTTTTTCATCTTTTTTTCCCCTTTTTGCATTTTTCCCTTTCTTAAAGTAAATGAAACATTTCTGCATTCATTTTCACTACCTTTTTAAACGTCTTGTTTTTTCCCTTTTTTTCCACTCTATTTTTAACATAGTATTATCCCTTTTTTCCCGGACGAAAAATTTCTTTTTTCCCTCTTTTCTAATTTATCCCCTAGTTTTGGTACCACATTTCCACATTTGGACTTTTTTCTGGTTTTATTTTCAGCCCTAATATTTTCTTTTTTCTTTGGTATCAAAACCCCCCCAACGGTGTTTTTGGCCCGGGTTTTTTCCCTCCTTGTTTACGTTTGTCACTTTCCCATTTTTCACTTTTTTTTAGGCTAATCATATTGGGGGGAAAAGGGACTATTAAAATTCATAGCTCTCCCCCTGTTTGGTACTCAAGGGCTTTTGGGTCCTCGCATCCCCTTTTTTTTCCCCAGTAGCCCGTCACAATAGCCATTTTTGTTTGGGGGCCTTTTTGATGCGTCTTATACACACAGCTGATCAGCTGTGTGTGGTGTGTGGTGTGGTGTGGTGTTGTGTGGGGTGTGTGTGTGTGTGGTGTGTGTGGGTGTTTGTGTGTGGGGGTGTTATTTACCTAGTTTGTAAAAATTTCAGGAAAAAGGGGCATGCTGTCTGTCCCCCCTTTCCAAAACTTTCTATTATCCTTTTGCCTTTGAACCCCCCTGAATACTTCTTGCAGTAATCCCCTTTTGCCTCAAAGGGTTTTTTCCAGGCTTCTATGCTTTTATAAAGGAAGCCTTTTTTTTTATATCCCTCTTGCATGTTTTTCCTTTTCAATTTTTTTCTCATGACCTCTTGGTATTCTGTCCGTCCCACACAAACAGACATTTTTATTTAATTTTTTCCCCGACCCAGGGATAATCTCTATACACTGGGTATTTAAAAATTCCCCCCCTTTTTTCTTTTTTTCAAGGGTTTGGGAAGGGTTTTTGTCCTTTAAAGGGCTTTCTTCATATGTTAAATCTCTCAGGCTTGGAGCCATTTTTGGGGGCTGCTTTTTTTGTATTCCCAATCTTCCTTATATCCTTCTTTCTATGTGGTGACCAAAAAACACTGCCGCCAAAATTCCAACCTTGGTCGAATCAGGTGTTTATCAATTTTTGATCATCTTTTTAAACCAGATATTTGAATGCCATTTTTATATCCCCCAGCAAACTTTGGGATTTTTCCTGTGATCTTTTTATATGCTTCTCTGGGGGACAAAATTTTCCTTAAACCCTACTCCCCAAAATCTTTTTTGACCTTTTTTTTTTGATTATCTAAAATTTTTTTTTTTTCCCATCGAAATTTCCTTCCTCCTTTTGTCTCTTTTTGGGTACTGCCCCATTTCCCTCACTTTAAAACTTTTTTTGGGATTAAATCTCCATTTCCCATTTTTTGACTCCATCTGAAAATCTTTTTTTAGATCCTTTTGTAAATCCTCACAGTCCTCTTTTTCTTTCTACTTTTCTTTGTAAAAATTTTGCATCATCAGCCCAATAAACTCATATAACTGTTTACTCCTTTTGCCAAAATCATTTACATAGACCCCAAAAACACACTGGGGCCCCAAAACTGGGTTTCCTTTAGGAACTCCACTTTTCCCCACTGCACCATTCCCGACTTTTGATCTTTTTTTTATGTTCTCAACACTCTGTTTTCTCAAAAAGGGTTTTTTCCATTTCC
This sequence comes from Chionoecetes opilio, assembly GCA_016584305.1. NCBI lineage: Eukaryota > Metazoa > Arthropoda > Malacostraca > Decapoda > Majidae > Chionoecetes > Chionoecetes opilio. The sequence goes on from JACEEZ010015821.1 coordinate 64,599, forward strand.
CCTTCAGCAAACCACCCTTCAAACCCCCTACATGTTCTAGCCTTTTTTTTCCCCCCCCGACAGTCTCTTTTGAGGGACCTTGGCAAAAGCCTTCTTTAGGTTTAAATAAATTTCAATCGAACCCCCCCCTTTTCTTTCCTGTGTCACATCGATCACTCCCCGAGGAAAAGCTCATAAATTTTTTTGTATATGCTTTTTCCCCCCTCTAAATCCCCCCGGCCACCCGCAAGTGTGTTTTTTTTTTAAAAAATATTCCAAAACCCCCCTGTCCTTTAAATTTTTTTTACACATTTTTTGCCACTACACTTGTTTTAAAGGAAAACTGGCCTGAATTTTTTGGTTCTTCTTTGTCACCCCCTTTGTGAAAGGCACAAATATTTTCTCTTTTCCCAAACAAGCGGGACTCTGCCTCCCTTTAGTGAACTCCAATTACACTAAGTAATTTTTTTTTGCTAGTTTGGTTTACTGCACTCTTTCATTAATTCCCTTCAACATCCATCCCGGACCCGGGGCTTTTTTCCCCCATCTTTACTTTCCCTTAGCCTTTTATTTCTATTAAGTTTTACTTTTTTGTCTTCCATTATATTTTCTTTTGCTATTATATTTTTTGTTTTTAAAATTTAAATTTCTCTTGAAATACAGGGCTGTAAGCACTTATTCCCTTCCCCCGGGCCCGTTGGGAAAATGCCAAACTTCATACACTATGCCTTCTAACCCTTTAGGGTTATCTATTCCCCTTTCCCTTTTTTTTATTTTTTCCCTTAAAATTCTAAGAAAATTTCGGTTTTAAATTTTTACATTTTTCTATTATATTTCCCCTCTGTTTCTTTCTTTTTCTCTTCGGGGTTCTTTCATATTCATTTTAGTTGTTTTTTTAAATTCTCCCAAAGGTTTCTGCCCCCTTTTTTCCCCCAACTTTCCATGTTTTTTTTTTTTTTTAGTCTTTCTAATTCCAAATTTTTTTGGGTTTAAAACCCTTTTATTTTTTTCTTTTTTCTGTAAAATACCTGGGGAAAATAAATTTTATTCCCCCTTCCCGGGGTAAATTCAAAACTCATCCCCTTTTTTCTGGGTACTCCCTGGCTTTCATGGAAATTACTAAAAGTTTGTCTCTCCCCAAGAATATTCCCTTAAACCGTCAGTGGCCCCTTTCCCTAATTTTTATTTCCTTTTTTATGTTCTTCTTTTCTCCCCCCTTTTTTTGGGGTAAAAAAAATTTATTTCAAATTCAATAAAATACATGGTCCCCTCTTTCCAGTGGGTCGATAAATTTAAATTTAAATAATTACTTGCAGTTTTTGCCCAATAGGAGGGTCTAAGGGCTTTTATGGTTTTTTTTCACGCTACCTTTTGAAACTTTTGTTCTCTTTAAAACCACGGTATGATGTTTTCATTACCAAAACCAACAATATCCACCCCAAAGAGTTTTCTCCCCCTTCAATATACCATTCTTCCCACAACTTCTTTGCCCGTTAAAAACTCCCCTCAAAATTATGTTCCCACTTTTTCTATCGTATTCTTTAAAAATTTGCTTGTGTTTTCCTTTTTTTCATGTCTCCCTTACTTTCTCTCCCCCCCGGGAAATTTTTTCCCCTTTGATGGAACGTATAAGATTTTCCCAAGTCTCTTATTCCCCTATTTTCACCAAATCTTTCCTTTTAACCCCTTGGCCATTTCCCTTTCTCCTTTTTTTCCCCACTCCCTTTCTACCACGTCTTTTCCCTTTTTAAAACCCTTACAAAACCCCCCTCCCTTTTTTTTTGATTTCTGTTTTTGCCTCCCTAACTTTATTGGGGCCCCCCCCCCAATGGGACATCCTCAGAATCAATCAGTTTTGGGTTTTTACTAAAACCTTAAAATTTCCCGGTTTCTTGGGTCTCAGGTAAAAACGTTTTTTTTGGGAATGTTTTACTCTAGCCCATTTAAAATTTTTATACGATACCTGCCATCCTATTTAATTTTCCTTTGGACTGTCTTTCTTACCCTTTTTTTTTTAGATACCACCTTTTTAGTTTTTGGTTTAAAACTTCCAAAAAAATTTTTTGTTTTTCCTCTTCCCTCTCAAAATTTGTTTTTTTTTTTTGGCTTTTTTTAAACAGTAAAATTCAAAAATGGCTCTTTATTCCCATTCATTCTTTTCTTATCCAAAATTTTTTTTATATTCTTCTGTCCCTTTTCCCGTTTTTCCAAGGGCCCTTTGGGCAAAAATATCTAGTGCTGTATTTTGTGACCCAAAATTAAAAAAATTTAAAGGGGGAAAGGCCCCCCCCTCTTCAATTTTCCCAAACCCATGGGATTTCTTCTATTTTTTTTCCCACCCCCCGTATTTTTCTTCTACTACTTTAAATTTTTTTGATACTTTTTTTTTCTTCCCCTTCTCTCATTTTTTTTTGGGCCCGCAGTTTCCCTTTTAAAAAAAAAAAATGATGACCATTTCTTTTTTTCTACCGTATCTCTTCTAGATTTCCCTTTTTTTTTTATTACTTTGAAATACATTTTTTTTGGGCAATTTTTTTTTTCATTTTTTTTATCTTCTATTATCTTCGTTTAAGGGTTTTGTTCGTTCCCCCCCCTATTTTTTCAAAAAAGAAATATCTTTTTCCAAAACGTACACTTTTTTTTCCATTTTTCTCAAGTTTTTTCCAAATTTCTGCACAAATTTTCTTTAAAATTCCCCTTTCTCTGGTTCGTTTTTAAATTTCCCAATATGTCCTTATTCCTTGCTGTTGAAGCCCTGGAAAGGGGGCCCCGCGGCCCCCAAATGATCCGCCATTTTGTTTATCCTTTTTTTTTGTTTTTTTTTTCACTTCACTACTTTCATTTTTTTTGGTTTAAAACGTTTTTGGGGACGGGACAAATTTAAAATCCATAGCCCCAATCTTAAAAGGTACTTAAGGTCTTTCACAGCTTTCTCTGGGGGGGGTTTGGGGGGGTCCCGCATTCAAACCGCGGTCCCAAATTTTTTAGGAGGGCCCTTCCCCCTCCGGGTGCTTCTTTTTTGGGAAAAACCCAGCTTTGTGTGTGTGTGTTTTTGTTTTGTACTTGGCCCCAGTCATAAACCCCCAAAAGGAAAATTCCAATAACGTTTCCACTATAATAAAGTTTTTACTTGGGGGACTGCTATTGTAAAAATTAAAAGAGAATTTTTATTTTTAAATAATCAGTTATCAAATTTTTAATTTAAACCATGGGTTTTCGCTTAACCGTTTCGTAGGCACAACACATAAACCAATCATTTCAAGTAAGTATGTTACCTTTGTCATCCTTTAACAACTAGTGACACCAAGAGGGTAACATAATGGTGAGCATCGGTGAAATTAAAACATCCCAGTGATACTGTGAAAAACCCTCTCCAGAAAATCACGTGCACAAAAATTTTGGTACAATATAAAAACATGTGGTATGCGAGAGGCTGAGAGAAGCTTTTGAGAAAAATCTGAGTGAAGTAAAGAGTCCAGAGCGGTCCGGATGGTTTGTTTACATTGTCAGCATAAACATTGGCAGACGTCCGCCCCCTTGCTCCTCACCCTCAAAACGATTACAGGAAGTTTCGACGGAATGCACTTTCGACGGTGGGAAAAGGAGGTTTCGACATTACCCATGAACTCCGTCGAAACTTCCAATATGTCTATTATAGAGTAAAACCAAAAGGTATTTGTCATTGAGGGGATTAATATAAAATACAAGGTTACTAGATCATTCCCCACCAAAATTAAAGTGAAAAGCATATACAGCCAAGATCCCCCTATATTTTCATTGTTTCCACCCTAAACGTGGTAACCCCTATCAAACTTAGCTTCCTACATTAATATTGTATTTAATAAAATCAAATAGCTTCATCTTCAGGCTAAGGCAGTTCCCTCCTGATGGTCACAGTTACACAAGAAAACGGCACCTCAGTTTGGGGGGAAACCTAGGAATCCTGACTCTATATACTCTTATTTACTTTGTAAGTGTCATATGTTAAATATGGTTACAAATATTCAATTTACAATTATATCATAAAATTTTACAAACAAATTTTCATTTATATTTTTACGAAGGGCCTGGCCTGATGGTACTGGCGGACAAGAAAAGGGGTCCTTCGCTTGTACCTCGGGGGGCCTCGCCGGTGGGGGGTCCGAAACACGGGTCGAGTCGCCACGTAATTCCTCCATTGGGTGAGGGAATAAGACAGAGGCTACGTGGAGACCGCCAGGCTGACCCGAGGCAGAGTAGGAAAAGACCTCGATCCACGGCGGGGACTGGTGGCGGCTGGGCCTTGCGAAATGCCTGAGAGCCCCCCCTCCCCTCTCCCTGTCCTCCTGAAGGGGACGAGAGTTGCCTCGTAACGGCGGCGTAACGCAGGCGAGAGACTGTGTTGTGTATCGCGACTACACAGTGTGTTGGGACGGCGAGTATTGCGGGGGCGAACCTGTAACCTGTGTTGTGTTGGGTTAAACTATGCGCTAGTCAGTAATACGCCCGGGCGTTTAGAGACAGTGAATTGTTGGCCTGGCGCCTTGTAAATAATGTTCCTTGGGTAGTGTGCAAATAAAAGGATTGCACAGCACTAAAGGGTTTCTCTTCAGTCCTTCTGGTCCCCTCCATAGCCCCAAGCCGGTAGGTACTGTATGACGAAGTTGAGGGGTGGTGGATTGCCCCCCCCCCCCCCCCCCCCCCCCCCCCCCCCCCCCCCCTCCCCCCCCCGCTTTGTTACAATTCAACGATGTAAATTGCGCATGATGAAAGATCTAAAAAAATTATGAAGGGGGTGAATGAGAGGGTCGACGGCGCTGACTTGGAATGTTTGACGATGCACTAAGTTGGAAGTTTCGACGGGGTCGTCGAAAACGCATTCCGTCGAACCCTTCCTGTTATCCCCTCACACTCCTCGCTCCTAAAACCCCCCTCGCTCCAAGTTCACTTAACCAAAACCCCCAATATTTCTTGTCTCCTGCTGCAAAATGATATAAAACATATATAAAATACTTCAAACATGAAGACATGTAGTCGGGCAGATATGTCAATAGATTCACTTCCAGAAGAAAGCTTTAAAATTTGTCTATAGGGGTTTTTGAGATGCTGAATCCCATTTTAATGGGATCCACGCTGGCAAACCCAAAGGGTTCCCACTCAAAATTGACATTGAAAAAAATATATTAAAAAAAAACCGTTTGTCCCTAGGGCAACCTATATTGTTGTGGTCTAGCCACGTTAATCCGTTCATATTTTTGTGCAGTATGTGCCTCATGTAATTTACAATAATGACATATCCAAGGATATCAAAGGAAGGATATAAGGGTTAACGATTTTTTTGAAAACTCCATCCGAACATTAATGAATATATCTCTTTTCATTTATTTTTTCAGGAAAATCATATCCATTGTGCATGCATACATATGCATTAATATGATGATGTGTTTAATTTGCAGAACTTGCCAACCTCATCTGATTAGCCTCAATAATTAATCAGGTCTAACTAAACCTTGATATAGATTCTGATTAATATTGAAACGAACGTAACAAAATGTTCTAATCTTTTCGGGAATCGAGATGGATGGTGTCTAATACAACCAAGGGGATATATGGAGCGATGGCAACCAAGAAAATAAAGCTTGACAGTACTTCTGCCCATCACCCGGTATTAACCCAAACAGACGGGGACGGTGTGTGCTATGTGCCAGAAAAGTTCAACTGAACCCCTGAGAGACCCGTCCCAATGTAAGAATGTAAACCAGTCCAAGGGCTATGAATTTTAGCTGAGCACATCCAGGAGTTACACTCGCTTGGTGCACTGCCAATGAACATTCAGTTGTCACGTTTGGATGGACGGTCAAGGTATTGCTGCAACCCTTTTTCAGCACAATGCAAGATGGCACAAAACATGCTACATGAGGTTAACCAAACCAAAGTTGAGCGTGCTCGCAAGAAGGTTCCCAAACTAGAAGATCCTGAACCCGAAGACTTCCCCACCCCAAGGTAGACTGCGTTGTGGCGTTTCCTGGAACCTCTGCCAAAGCTAAAGAAAGTCTCTGCTTCTTTTGCGATGAAAAAATGGAGGACACTTATCACAGAGCGGGCCACACCACGAATGGACGCAAATGTTGGGGAGATGGCAACTGAGCTTCGTGAAACCCGGCTACTAGCACAAGCTGTCCTCTGGAGACATGACTGCAATAGATGGCGATATACCACAAAGTGTTTGACTGGCTTTAAAGAAATAGATATTGTGCATCACCAGGAAAGTGGAACGAAGGAAGATTCAGATCTAGCCCCTGAGCTACAGCCTTCGCAGAATGGTGTCCTACATTGAAGAGACTCATCAGGTAGATGAGCATGCGGAACCACATATTCAAGCTGTCAAGCCTCGTACAACTCTACGGGTCACGGATTTAAAGCAACTGGCGGCGATATGTCAGAGCGCACAAACTAAACTCGTCTGAAGTAGAAGTTCTCGCACGAATTCCCGAGTTGGAAGCACATAAAAGCAAGTATGAGGTCATGCTCACGTTTAAGAATGACGTTGGAGATACCTTGATGGAGGCCAAGAAGCGGGACCCTGAGAGTGATGCTGTTGTGCTCATGAGAGCTGCAAACATAATCATGTCATCAAGAACTTCTCAGAAAGTGAGGAAATAGGAAGGACTCAGTACAGCCCCTTTCGTTGATTTGCGAGTTGTGAAGATGGAGAAGCCTTTCAATGACATTATTCCAAAGAACAAGCTCCAGATGTTCAAGTCAGGAGAACGGAAAGTGTCTTCGAAGATAAAGTCCAAAATGTCCAACATGCAGAGTAGCCTGCAGCTATTTTCGCGAATGTACATCTCTTGTCAAGCACGAAATGGTGAGATGGACGTTTTCTTCCAGCATGAGAACCACTCGTGGCCAACGTCTCTGGCTGAAAACAACCTGATGCGTCTCGGAGACAAGGCGACTTGCTGAAGGGGTCTGGAACCGCTAGCACCCCGCCCACAGACCACACCTACTGTGGACGTGAAGATCTTTGATGGGGGCGCCCTCGTCCATAGGTTGGATCCGAAGACTGCCACAGCATATGTGAAAACGTTCAAAGACTATGCAGAGTATGTCTTTGCCCCGTATCTGAAGAGGCAGCTTGAACATGCTGCACGGGTAGATGTTGTATGGGATACCTACATGGTTTGACGTCTGAAAGCGCACACCAGAGAGGGCCGAGGTACAGGAGAAGCTCTTGTGTGTCTGAGAAAACACGACTCCCACACAACTGAAAAAGTTTCTTGCGAGTGACAGCAACAAGACAAAATTTCTTCAGGTTTCTAGCCACAGCCATTGAATCTGAAGCAACAGCAACAGGAAGATGCTGATCACAACCAAGGGTCTGAGTGTTGCCTCATCCGCAACACTGGTGCTTCTGACCTACATCCATGCTCACACGAAGAGGCAGACTACCGAATGATGCTCCATTTCTTCCATGCGTACAAACTTGGCATGAAGAAGATATGTTGCATGCCACTGACACGGACGTTACTGGTTCTTTCCATTTGTGACTGCAATCCCACATGGCAGATTTTGAACTTTGGTTAGCTTTCGGACATGGTGCCACTTCCGTTATATGGAGCTATATTGTTGCCAGTGAAAATGGGGAATGATTACTGCAGAGGCTTGCCATTCATGCATGCATTGTCAAGCTGCGACCCACGGGGTCGTCATTCAGTTCCATCGGGAAGAAGACTGCCTGGGAAGTATGGAAATCACTTCCACAAATCAACGAGTATTTTATCGGCTGTCAAATACTCCGGATGAAGGACAGAAGCTGACATGAAAGAACTCGAGAGATATGTGGTCCTGCTCTACTGTCGCCATCACAGCTCAAATGAAGTGAATGAAGCAAGAAGCAACTCTTCTCCTACGGTAATCGGTATCTGGAAAACATCCCGCCGTCACGTGCAGCAATGCTACAAACATGCAAAGCGAGCAGCTTTCCAAGCAGGACACGGTCGGGGACAGGCTCTGAAGGCCAGTCCTACTCTTCCAAGTCCTTCCGAGTGGGGATGGAAACTAGACAGCGAAGAATCTGGGTTTCCCTTATGGAGTACCCTCCCTGAAGCATCAAAGGGGTGCAGAGAACTCGTCAAGTGTGCCTGCAAGAAACGCTGCACAGGACGATGCCAATGCTCCCAAAGCCAGTCTCCCCTGCACATAGCTCTGCTTCTGTGGTGGACAGTGTACACCAAGGGAATGTCTAATTCCCTAAATAGATGATCCAATAATGCTTATTGGGTTGTTATATGCTATGTTTAGTCGGGCAGATATGTAAACAATATGTTTCATTGACGATATTCCTACTTTGTCTATAATATCATTAAAATTTTATTTTTATTTTCATATGTGGCACGTAAAAAAGAATCAAAATCTTATGAAAGCATATTTGTTGTTTACACAAGTATACTACAATACTCTTTTGCATGATAATATAAAAAAATTCAATTTTGGAATATAACAAGCATCTAAAAAATATTTAATGTTGTTAAAAAAAGTTGGCAGTCGCAAAGAAATGGTGATTGAACCCCTTCCATGTTCAATGTCAATTTTGATGGGAAAACCCCTTTGGTTTTCCAGCGTGGATCCCATTAAAATCGGATTCAGCATACTTAAGAACCCTGATAGACAAATTTCATGCCCTTTTCTTCCAGAAGTGAACATCTTGGTCTTATATTTTATATATCTGCCCGACTAATTAAACTTCGAAGTTTTCCAGTCTTGAAGAGGACACACCTTACGTGACAGTCATTACCTTTGTCACGGAGAGAAAAGGTGATAAATTTTCCTTCTCATCACTGCCCCTGGTGTTCCTGTCTTCCTGCTTGGGAAAACTGAGCTACACTGAAGAAGAGACGTGAGGATGAATTGGAACATGAGTGGACGGTTGTGAGCGAGTAACTCCCTGACGCTCCTTCCTCTCTCCCAACAGTCCTCCAACCTTCCGCATGCCCCGGGAGCTCAAAGACGCAGGCTGTCGCTTTGCTAATGTGCCCGGCTCCTTCGACCCCACTCCCCGGTACCAGGCTCCATTCGAGGAGGATTTGTTCTGTTTTGCGATGCTGAATGCATAGTTTAGGTGAGATACATTCATTGAGCTGACTCTACAATGAAATTGGGATTAATTAACTCACTTGTTTTCACATAAGTTACTAGTGATTATTCCTTTCACATTTTTTTGATTAAATCACCATGTGAAAAAAATGTTGCGATAAAAACACAGCTCTAATTAATTTTATGTTCTCATCACATACTAATATTACTAATAGCACAATTTTAGTAATTTAACAGTATACAGGGAGGTCCCGTTATACGAGCATTCGGTATACGAGAAATCAATGATACGAGCTGAGTAAATTAGGGTCTATTTTCAATATACGAGATCGAAAATCCAATGCTACGACATTCAAACTGGGGTGAGTAAAATTACCAAGTTCAAAATGCGCGCCCTACCACGTATGCATCTGGGCTGTATGATGATGTACAATGATTCAGATGCGCAAAGACGAGTTTGTGGGCAGTGGAAGAGGTCTGCGCACCCCTCCCTTGTCCCTTACCTACCTAACACAGCGTTCACACACAAGTTTATTACGGCGGGAATGTAGGTAAGTAGAGCGGAGTGATGCCACGAAGAACACAGGGAGAGGAGTGATGTGTTGCCTCTGTCTTGGTAGGTAGGTAACTGACTGAATACAGGACTCCCGGGTTGGACAAAGGGGGATTTGGTTGACCCCAGTCAGGTCACCCCTAGCAAGGCGTGACCTGAAGGGTAATTAAGCATATGGCAGGGCCTGACCTTTAGGGGTAATTAGCCAGGTGTGCAGCCCTAACCTTGGGACCCCTGCACTACCCTCTCTTGTAATACGCGGCGTCCCCTTAAGTACAACGTCTTTTTTGCTTGTTATGCATGTTTTATGTTTAATTAATGTGCAGTGATGTTATTTTGTGTGCTATTTTCCCTTTCAGAATGCTTTTTCTACAGAATAGGTAGTACAGTGTGGGTAATATAGATGCTATGTGTTTGTTGTGTTTGGTATAGTTTATTTTAGCTTGAAAAACATGTCTTTGATGGGGTCCTGGAACCAAACCTATATTTTACCATTACAGGGAGGTCCCGAAGATACGAGCAGTTAGGTTCCACCTGGCATACTCGTAAAGCGAAATCTCGTATAACGAAACACATAACTAAAGGTAAAATATAGGTTTGGTTCCAGGACCCCATCAATTAAAAAAAGACAAAAAAAAAAAAGACATGTTTTTCAAGCTAAAATAAACTATAGCAAACACAACAAACACACAGTGTCTATATTACCCACACTGTACTACCTATTCTGTAGAAAAAGCATTCTGAAAGAGAAAATAGCACACAAAATAACATAACTGCATATTAATTAAACATAAAACATGCATAACACTCACAAGTGGTAATGTTGTGTGGGGAGACAGAAAGCTGGCACGTAGCCAGCTGAGAGTCCCTGTTTTCTCTCTCCGAGGCTCGAGAGAAAACAGGGGTGACTGCGCTTGCAGGGATGACTGGGTTAGAGTTCTTCCTCCTCCCCTTGATCACTTGAGCCCCCCTTCACACATTCCATAATCGAACCACGAAAGCGCCAACAATGCAGTGCGCAGCGCCGTCATGGTCCTGGTTATGGGTCCATTGTGACCGATCGTGACGCGTTCGGCCGAGGCCACGAAAAGTTAGTGCGTGCATAAAAAAATCGGGAAGCTCCCCGATTTTTGTACCCAACGCAGCGGTATCGTAAGTTTATCGTGACGCTATCGTTATCTATGTAGCAGCTTCATGACACTATCATGATCGTCGTATGTTTATCGTGACGATAAAAAATTGTTACGCGCTCCTTCATCCCTGCCTTCCCCCCCTTTTTTGCACCCCTTCCGCCTTCCCCCCCTTTCTCATTCACCTCCACCCACCCCCGACTCCACTCCCCCTACTTCCACCACCACGTGATAATACTCCCCCCCCGACTACCTTCCCCCTACTCCCACCACCACGTGATGACACTCCCCCCGTGACTCTCTACCCACTACTCCCATCAGCACGTGGTAACACCCCCACCAACACCACGCCTTCTCCTTCCCCCACCCCCCAGTTTCCCCACCAACACCAACACCCCCTTCTTTATTACAACCCCCCTCCCCCGTTCCCCAATTCCCCATCACCAACACAACCCTGTTTCTCCCCCACTTTCATCTCTATAGTCCCCCTTCCTTCTACACTCACCATGGCAACCCCCACCCGCGTGTGGGGATAGCTCTTGACGCTATCGTGGTACATTCATGGCACCTTCATGGCACTGTCGTGGTATCGTAGCTTCTATCGTGACGACAAAATGACGTTTATTTTCCATTTGTGACATAGTCTTACAGCTGTCATGACTCCATCATGACCATCTTACGACCGTCATGACACATACGTACAGGCAGCGTGACATTGTTGTGAGGCTATCGTGGTCTGCGTTTTTCTTGGTTAAATATCACGATAGCGTCAATAATCAAATTGGTGGCGCTATCTTGGTTCGATTATGGAATGTGTGAAGGGAGCTTTGGGGATGGGGGAAAGATCCTCTGTGCTGCCGCGTGATACAATTGACTCGAGAGGGTAGGGTTGGGTTTAAGGGACAAGGGAGGGGTGCGCAGTCCTCTTCCACTCCCCACAAACTGGGTTTTGGCATTTGAATCATTGTATATCGTCCAGAGATGTGAATTTTTGTAGGCCACATTGTCGTACCGAGCCACCAGAATTATCATATTTTCAGATTGATTATCGTACAAGCTTTAGGTAAATCATATAGGTCAGAAAATGACTTTTATAATTTTTAGTAAATAACTTGTAATTTACTTAGTAAATAACTTGGTAATTTTACTCACCCCAGTTTGAATGTCGTAGCTTTGGATTTTCAAATCTCGTATATTGAAAATAGACCCTAATTTACAAAATCTCGTATCATCGGATTCTCGTATATCGAATGCTCGTTAACGGGACCTCTCTGTAGTATGTATTTTGCTATACAAGATTTCGTTTCGAGTATGCCCGGGTTGGAACCTAACTGCTCGTATCTTCGGAACCCCCTTTATATATAGAATTTTATATATATAATAGTATATATATATATTATATATATATATATATATATATATATATAATATATATACTATATATAAAATAATATATAAAAATTTTATATATATATATATATATATAATATATATAAAAATATATAATATATATATATTATATATTTTAAATATAAAATATATAAAATTATATTATATATCTATATATTATAATATATATAATAATTATATATATATAAAATAATATATATATTAATATACAGTGGGCGCCGAAGATACTGGGGCCCCTCACCCACGCGTAGCGCATTAGAAGGGACCCAGTAAATATTGCCAAACCACCCTCTATGGTTAAATGTGGTATATTTCGATGACATGTGGCAACACTGTAGGCTATAGTGTACCCCCTGGAGGTGATATGTGAGTCAGTAGCTCATCAGTTTTCAGATTGGGAGGACGTTTGTTCCGCTGAGTGATCACAAGCTCGCGGCTATTTTCTCACCCCACCTTTGTACCCAGCTGCGGCCACCACCAGTGAACAGACATGGGCCCTACCCAGCTCAGTGATGTGGAGAAGGCTCGTATACTTGCCTTACGTGAGGAAAATGTGCCTGTCAGTGAGATAAGCGTTTGTACAGGTCGTGGCAGGTCCACCATTCAGCGGCTGTGTAAGGAGGCAAGGGACCTACCACCAACAGTTGTTCCTCAGTATAAGAAACGACCTGGGCGTAAGAGAAAAACGTCACAGCTTACAGACAGACTCCTAAAGCTTGCAGTGACTCGGAATCCAAGATTAACTGCAAAAGAACTCAAATCCATGTACCCAGAGCTGTTAAAAGACGTCGCCATCCGGACGGTACAGCACCGCCTCAAACACCATCTTGGCCTTCCAAGCAGGGGAGCCGCCCTAAAACGTTACTGACTGAAAAAGATGCCCGCAAACGACTCAATTTTGCAAAACAACATAAGTACTGGGGTGTAGAAAAAGTGGAAAAGGAGTATTAGGTCAGATGAGAGGGACCTTTCGTGTAGTTATTTCCCACTGATTTGTGTGCGGCGGCTGCGAAGCGAAACAAATACAACCCTAGATACCTCCCACTCTGACAACTGATGAGCTAATGACTCACGTATCACTTCCAGGGGGTAGACTAGAGCCTACAGTGTGCCACATGTCATCGAAATATGCCAAAATTAACCATAGAGGGTGGTTTTGGGAATATTACTGGGGCCTTAAAAGCGATATGCGTGGGAGAGGTCCCAGTATCTTCGGCGCCCACTGTATATATATATGTATATATATGTATATATATTATATATATATATATATATATATATATATATATATATAAAATATATATATAATATTTTATTTAACCGTATTTCTCGGCGTATAAGACGCACCTCCGCATAAGACGCACCCCTATTTTACAAGGAGGTTTTGAGAAGAAAAAAATATTGGGTTTTTTCAGGATTTTTTTTTTTTTTTTGTAAATTTTGCAAACGTATTAAAAAAAAGGATTTATAGGGGAAAGCAAATGATTATAGAGCATGTACCTAAATACAATTCACGGCAGTGAATGTGAATGAAAAATCATACTAGTCCAAAAAGTAAAGGGGTGACAGGGTAACCAAAATCGGTCGTAAATCCCTAATATATTGCAAAGGATGCCCCCCGAATTGATATCTAATATTATCCCACCTATGACATATAGCTTAGATTTAATGTTGTAGGGATGCCTTGTTGCTTTTCTGCTATGTGTTTAGACTGTGTGGAAAATTTGCAGTATAGATATTGGTATTTTTTGGTAGTGGGCTTCAAAAGTCCAAGGACTCTTACCTAATCATCGTGTAGTTTTCTTATTCTAAGTATTTTTAGCCCCATTTCCATGGCGCAATTGAATAATATGGCATAACACGTTCACTCACGAAACCTACCGTTATTCAGCCAGAAAGTTAAGTTAAGGTAAATCAGATTAGGTTAGGTTAGAGGTGGGTTTGGTTTAGTAACAGATGATAGAGAAAAAACGAAAAATTACCAATAAATATGGCAGTGGAAGCGTAGCAATGTTTGCGGGGCGGACCTGGAGGGGCAGGTTTCCCCCCCCTCCCTACACACACACATGTAAACAAACATTGATGTCCGACAAAAACGAGAGCCAGATTAATTCAAAACACATCAAAATATTCAGGAGGACTAAAATTTTAGCCTCGAAATTGGTGGTTGTCCAATAACAAAAAAATTTACGAAGATATTTTGGTAACACTGTAAGGTAACCATCTCTACCTTGTTATTGTTGTAATTTTTGAAGGGCACCGTTGTCGGGATCGCAATATTTGCCCTGGTTGCCCCCTATGAATCTATTACAGTCGCGAGGGTTGATTAGTCTTCTTCAGGAAGGGGTACCTGTAGGGGGAAGGCTGGTTCACACTCTAAAAATCACGGCAGCATTCCGTCAGCCGTGCCTTGTATTCACACTATTCGTCACGGTTCCGTCTTTTTTTCGGCAGTTTCCCTGCTCACCCTCTAAGCAGACATGGTGCCTCAGAGGCTATGGTTGAAGTAATTTGCATTAATAGCACTTCTGTTGGATGAAGAAGAGGAGTTGAACTCTAAAAGACACTGTTTTGGGTACATAAAGCGTTGAGAAACTAACAAAAATATCAGCACGGCACAGTCTCATTACGTTTAAAATATTCTTCCCCAGAAACAGTTACATGACAGGACAGTGATGTATTGGAGCCGTGACGGCGGCGCACCGTTTAGTGTAACACGTCTTATTTGTTTTGAATGTAAGAAATTATAACGGAGGGAGATGAGACGGTTCCGTTCACCTTTGAAGTATGGTGTGATTCGGCCTTGGGGGCGGACGGTGTGGTGCCGTGATGGTCTTGGTCTTGGTGTACCTTTGTGGAAGACTTTTGTCCCGTCTACAGGTACCGTGCAGCCTTTTTACTAGCACTCTTTCATACAGTTTCCTTAGCCGTAGAGGTACGGGGGTTGAGGATTGAGGGGTCAGGTGGTACAAGGCCTATGCTGTTTTCCTATCCCACCTTGCTTACCACTGTAGCGGCGCTAACACACACACGCCAAAATACACACCTGCATCGGCTTAGGCCACCCCCCTTTTCTGGGACCAGGATTAGAGGCCTGAGGGTGCCCTGATGCTGCCCTGACTTGTCCTCGCCGACAAAAACTGCAACACACCAGGTTTCCCAGTCAGCCACAGGACACCAAGAACACACACGGCGCGCACCTCTTGTCCCCACGTTGTACAATGACTCGCTGTCAAATAAACAACAAAGCCCGACGCCCTTTCTCCATCTTTGTGTGTATAGACAGACTCCCCAGATACTACACCCCCTCTCACCGCTCACACTCCTTCAAAAAAACTTTAACACGCTCTTTTTTTCACATTCCATTTATCAACAAAAACTCAGTCCAGCGAAGATTCCATCACCATTTTCTTGCCTCCCTTCTATCATTTCCTTCCAACTGTTGTGTCAACTTGTGTGGCGCGATCGAATGCGGTTATTAAGGCGACATCTAATATGCGGGACGTTTGTCCTTTTCCATGGGTGCGGGGAGAAGTCCTGAGCGGGGTAATGACCCATGGTGGGGGTGCGCGGAGGGCTCGCCGAGTGAAGTATCCCAGGTGAAGCGGCAGACTTGAGATATCAGACGTTTTTACAATGGAGAGCAGCAGAGGGGAGTGGATGATGTTTACATCTGACATGGCCATCTTCCCCAGCAACAATCACTATCTTGTTGCCCCAGTCTTATTTTTCTCTTAAACTCCAACCTTTTTCTTAGTATTATGCATTACTGTTGATAACACGTTACATATTTGTGCTCAGTGAACTACTACTCAAAAACAGATCACTCCAGACCCCCTTTAGTAATACACCAACGGCTGTTCTTCATTCTCTGCCGACCTCTCATGCGCTAATATGGCCGCATTAGACGCAAGGTGAACTTTGCATTCCTTTTAGGGGAAAAACTGCCCTCTTTTGCGCCGGCAAATACGGTTATATATTTTATATATATATATATATTATAATATATATATATATATATATAATATATATTTTATATATATTATATATATATATATTTTATATAATATATATCTTGACATTTCAGGGTGACAAAGACACTCGTCATTCTTGGGTTGTTTATGCGCAAAAGTTTCGCCAAAAGACACTTGGCATCATCAGGGTAAAATAGTTTTTAAAAAATTAATATTTCTATACTGCTAAAAAACGCATCTAAAAGAAAATTTTTTTTAAACAATAAAATAGTCCTATATTATCTTAAAATAATAAATAATAAATAAAAATTACAATTTAAAACTTAAACAGACCTTGGTGTGTATGTTTGTCTGAGTTGGCAGAGGACTGAATGAAAAAATAGTTTGCAGGTAACATTTCGGCTCGTGTGTGGCGATCGAAACGAGTCGGACAATCCCAAACAGTGTGATAATCATTTGAGTATAGTAATTGGTATGAAGTGACTTGGTTATTAAGATCAGGGACAAATGCTTGATGTGTATGGATTCTAATAATTTAGTGGGCACTAGGGTTTGTGTGCCTTGGATTAGGATACTAAAGTCATTCATAGAAAAAGGGTGATCTAAATCATGTGAGTGTGAGCGGATTGCAGATTGCGAAGGTGAAGAAATGGGTCGACCAGTACGTGCAGAAACACCTTTATGCTCAGAAAGCCTAAGGGTTAGATTCCTTGTTGTCTCGCCAACGTATCTAGTGTTACAGCTAGAACATTTGAATTCGTAAATTATGTTAGAGATAAGAGCTTTAGGTATGGAGTCTTTATATTTGAAATGTGTTCTTAAGGTAAATGAATTAGTAAAAATAAATTAAAATTTTGAGTTAGAGAGATGTAACTTAAGTAGATCATTGAGTTTTTTGCGAATGGTGTAACTGAGATGGCCGTAAAATGGAAGTTTAATATAGTGTGTGTCTAATATGGGTTCGGGTTGGGTTTGACTTGGGGTTTTAACTTTCAAATTTAGGAATTTGGAGATAGTTGTTTCAATTAATTTGAGGGGGTAGCCATTATTTTGGAAAAAATTTGTAAGGAATTTGATTTCTTTATCAAAGGCAAACCAATTAGAAGACAAACTATATAAAGTGTAGTAAGGTCTTAATAGTATTGATTTTAAAAAGGTTAGGTTAACCTTTTTAGGTTCGGGATGGTAAGAATTTAGGACTCAGCGCGAAACTCGTATAGCGTGAAACTCGGGAGGGTACTGTACTATAAAGAGAGAGAGAGAGAGAGAGAGGAAGAGACGAGAGAAGAGAGGGGAGAAGAGAGGAGAGAGAGGAGAGAGAGAGAGAGAGAGAGAAAAGAAGAGAGAGAGGAGAGAGAGAGAGAGAGAGGAGAGAGAGAGCTCCCTTGCTCTCCCCTCTCTCTCTCTCTCTGTTTCACTGTTTTTTCTTAAATTCTTCTTATGCCTATTCAACTTTGCATCAATCAATACAGCACATCTTTCTATTGTTGTATGTACTCCTGGGTATGCTAATACACTACCATAAAGCAGAGTTTCACACTGGGTGATATGATCCGGTTTCATCATAAGAACATAAGAACATAAGAAAATAAGGAAGCTTTCAAGAGGCCGCGAGGCCTACACGTGGTAGTTCCTGTACTTCCCGTTCCTGTTTCATCCCTGTGTATCTGTATCAAAAAAGAGGACATTTATATTAAAGTTTTCCACTCACGATACTGGGACATAGTAGCATATCGCACTCCTCACCCCTTTAATAATGATTTCTTTCAGCCTTGACCAATCTCTTATCATGCCTACAAGTTTTATAATAAATCATTATGATACTAACTTTCCCATATTTTTTACATTTCCTTGTCAGTAACTGAACCCATACAGGGGAAGTTTTTATTATCCGAAACCCCATACCCTTAAAAACATTTTTAGCTATAATTTTTTTCACATAGAGACCAAAAGTCGGTTAAAATCTGGCTAACAAACTCACAGCAGCCTTATTTGAGCCCCGTGCCCTGTAATTCCTGTGGTCGCCGCTGCATGGGTGGCACCACACTCCATTACTGCCATTGCATTTGTTGATAAGAGCTCAGATGTACCTTCCTATGCCTTATTGTACCAGAGTTATCATTTTGAAGTGCTGGGTGCTGCTAGTATTGAAAATATAGCATTTACAAGTGGTGCCAACAATTATAGTGCCAATAACAAGTGCAATGTGATGACTGATGAGCATATAGGACAAAGTGAACATCACCAGGAAAATTGAGAGGTGTCACGAAAGCTGACATCAAGCGAAATTTGGTTGTAGAAAGATAACAAACAGTTCACGGCATTTTGAAAGGAAAGGACAGCCTGCTGAAGTTAGCAGACATTCATTGTATAAAGCTTTATACAATATTTTTTCTTCATTTTTTAGCACGTATTTGACTGATTTTATATTTTTAGGGGTTAACCTTCTAACTTGTTACTGAAGGATAAACAACAAAAAGCTTTAAAGCCTTGTTTTAACAAGGTTAAAGGTCTAACCTTGTTTTGTTTAATGACTCAAAAACCCAATTTCTACATTTGTTTAATGACTCAAAAACCCAATTTCTTCACCTATCTACTTAACATAACCTTCCAAACAACTATCCTCTCTTCTTCAATGACACTCAACTGTCTCCCTCTTCTACAGTGAACATTCTTGGTCTATCCTTTACTAAATATTTGAACTGGAAATTTAACATTTCATCTCATGCTAAATTAGCATCTCAAAAGTAAGGTGGCCTGTGGTATCTGCGTCCATTTTTTTCTCCTTCCCAGTTGCTTGCTCTATACAGGGGCCTTATCTGCCCATGTATGGAGCATGCCTCTCACATTATGCAGATCTCACGATCTACTCATACAGCTCTCCTAAACAGGTTATTCAAAAGCTTTTCGTCTCATCAACTCCCGTCCTCTGACTGACTGTCTTCAATTTTTAAATCGCCGCCCGAATGTTGCTTCTCTTGCTATCTGCTACCATTATTTTCAAGCTCACTGGTCTTCTGAACTTGCTAAATGCAAGCCTTCCCCCCTCCCGTGGACTCACTGCACAAGACTTTCTATTCATTCTCATCCTATTCTATTCATCTTACTAATGCAAGAGTTAACCAGTATCTTCACTGTTTCATCCCTTTCACTAGTAAACTCTGGAACTCTCTTCCTGTTTATATTTTTCCACCTTCCTATGACTTTTTTTTTTCAAGAGAAGTGTGTCAAGATACCTCCCGAACTAAATTGGCCCACTTCAGTTTCTACAATCTCTAACCGTCAAAAATATTATAGTCCCTACTGCACTAATGTCGCCAGGCGCCATATATTACGAATTTTAGCATCACTACAGATTTGTATGTGCCACTAAATAGGCATTCATAGTAGTTTATATTATGTACGTGTCTTCAGTGGCAGATACAAGTCTGTAGTGATGCTAAAATTTGCTTGGCGACATTAGTGCAGTGGCGAGTATAGTGTTATTGATGGTACTGTCTACTTTATAGGGGCTGGCAGATAGCAGAATTTTTGTTACTTGATTTTTTTTTGCCCAGTCCCTTGTGATGAAAAAACAACAACTAACTTTTCTATCTCATGAACTCCCTGGGTCCCAATGAGGTCGGATAATGGAGCTTCCACTGTCCCTTTCATTACTTACCCCCAGCTGTGTAGGTGGTGCAGTGACCTTGTGATGAGCAGGGTTGGAATTAATCTGGGGTTGAGGAGGTTGTTGACCCATATTCTGGTCTCCGTACAGGTTGGTTCGCTGTACCTTAAAGGAAATTTGAATCAATCAATAAGGAGTATGATAATGCTAATGATGATGTTGAGTGGTAATATGTGGTTATCAATGTGTTTTCACCTCAAGGTACCTACTTCCTGAGGCTGGATCTCTCCCATGTGCAAAAATAATCAGTTACATGGAGGTTTGTGTGACAGTGCAGTATACATATGTTAATATCATTACTAAACACATCGAAAAGTAAAACATGGCAAGGTCCAGTTAATGCTAGTTGTAAACGGTTATATTAGATAAGTTTTGGGTGATAAATGAAAGGGGGCAGTTATCACTAGGGTGGTCATTCTATATTTGTAGTTGCATTTTTAAGGCTTAGTAGAGCTTCCAATATTTAGTAAGAAATATTAGGTATTATCCTGAACCCATATTCTAAACTGAGCAAATAACAAAAAAGGAAACTAAGTGTAGCAGGTAATCACTCATAGAATAGCTAGGAATCACTGCTAGCACACCTAATTCAATGATATATTCCAAGGCGATCCCTACCTCCACATTCTTGCACTATTACTTTACCTACATTAAGTAGAATTCATGGCGAGGACACTGTGAGTATGCAATTTACTTTTTACATTCATATTATTTCACACCCTGGGAACCTGTACCTTCCTGGGCAGGACTGTGTCACTTGTCAAATGCCCCCACAGGGATGGAAGGCCTAAGCATAGATTGTGAGAACATTATGGAAAAAGAAAAAAAAAAGTGGCTGGCGCCAAGGTTTTCAGATTAGTGATTGTGGATCTGTATTCGGTTACAGAGTGAAAGATTTGCAACAATTAGTTAAGGAATGCAACACTGACTACAGGGAACATTTATGATATTTTTTTATTCAGCCCCAACACAATTTTGTAGTGATGAACAGTAATATTCGGGGAGGCGGTAGCGGAGTGGTTAGCGTCTCCGACTGCCCGTCAGGGTGGCAAGGTTGGTAGAGTCGTGAGCTCGCAATGTGTAGCGTCCCTGCGCATTCGGTCAGCGGTTCGAGTCCGCCTAGTTCGTGCTGACGTGGCGGTGCTTTGTAGTCAATAACCTTGTAGTTGGTACTTGCAAAGTGTCTAGATAGGATGAAAATCTTATCTTATCTTAGCGTCTTCGACTGGCGTTCTCGGTGACCCTAGTTCAATCCCCGAAGAAACCCAAAACCTTTCTGCACCGTCGAGTGGCCTAAGAACACCCACGTGCCCTGCCCATTAACTCTACCTTCGATTGCGAGTGCATCGGAGGACACAGGGGGGCGGCATGAGCCTCTAATCACAGGCGTCACTATAAGAATCCTGCCTGCGCCACCACGGGCGAGGACCAACCATCCTCACAGCCCTCAAGTGAACCTCCAGAGCCTACCATTCGAGCCCTGGGTCACCACTGCCTACAGGCGCTATAGGCACAAATATGCTAAAAAAAAAATTTTTAAAAAGTGGCAGTGGCAGCTCGTGATAAAATAAAATGGAGGGACTGCAAGCTTCACACAACAGTAGTATACACTAATTTTACCTAACTCAGGTATGAGTTGCAGTTGATGTTCACGGATCTCAGGGCATGGTAGTAGTGGTGGAAGTAGAAGGGATGGTGGGGGTGGTAGTGTTAGTAGTAGAGGGGATGGCTGAGGTGGTGATGGTAGAATTACAGTATTACTTGATAATAAAGTTGGTACCGCTTGATTTCAGTCTTTTCATTTAATGTCAGCTAGGATAAGTTGATGTTTTGCAAACACTTCACTCGATTTTCCATAGTCATAGGGTAATTAAAGAAAGCACGATCACCACACTGTCCACACGCACTGTAAACATGAGAGGGATGAGACTTAGCTGCCTCGACCGCAGCTCATTGTGTTCACAAGTGGCGCGGCGGCGGCGCAGACATGAATCGTAGAGCAAATATGCAAGTAACTTAAATTTAGGTTTGGTTTTAACCCTTACACGGCAGGTGGCGTACTCATACGTCCATAGTAGGGTGGGCGAGGAAGGCGGGTGATGTACCAGTACGTCATTAAGATTTTGGCCCAATTTTGGTCCCTACAGCAACCTCTTGTTGTGTAGATATGTACACACAAACCTCGATTTCCCGGACTAATAGGGGGGAGCACTGGTCCGGGAACCGCAAAAGTCCGGGAATCGCAAGTATAAAAAAAAAAAAAAAAAAAATCCGATGCCATTACCCACCCCCGGACGTTTATCCTACTCTAGTATTTACTGTCCGGCAACCGACAATATCAACTACCCCGCCGCGGACTTTTACGTCCGCTGAGCATGCAGCCACCTGGTGGGAGGCAGCAGAAAGTGTTCAATAGTCTCAAGAGACGTTCCTGCACCAAGGGCAGTGGGGGTCAGGGGACTAACGGAGGCTGTGCAGGTGAACCGTGAGTGTCGGTCGTGTGCCCAAATGTAAACAATACGACCGCTGAACATGCTGCCACCTGGCGGGAGGCAGCAGAAAGTGTTCAATAGTCTCAAGAAATGTTCTTGCACCAGGGGCAGTGGGAGTCAGGTGACTGACGGAGGCTGTGCAGTGCAGGTGAACCATGAATGTTGTGTGCCCAAATGTAAACAATACGACCGCTGAGCATGCTGCCACCTGGCGGGAGGCGCGGACACTGACCAGGGGTGACAGGAGATGCTCGGACCGCTGGACAACTTGGTCAATTTACGAACAGGACCAGGCATTTCAACGTATTATAAAAAAATAAAAAAAAATAAAAAATAAAAAATAAAAATTGTCCGAGACTGACATATCCCCGGACCTCGGATTTTGTCCGGCAAATCCGATATCCGGGAAATCGAGGTTTGTGTGTATTACACTAAATGGGAGTAAATTCCACCGCACATATGGTGTCTATGTTGAAATATGTGGTATTACTCGCCCCGACACGTGCCTCATAGCGCAGTCCTCGGTCGACCCGAAAACTGTCGTGATGAGAGGGTATTATCTTTTCGCGACATGGAAGTGTTATGCCTAATTAATTTTCGCCTGCTTTTGACCTCTACAGTACCCTCCAGCTCTGTAAGGATACCATATACTCTGCACGATATGCCTCAGTTTGTCATGAGGAGCCAATATATATAGACGCAGAATGTCGTCTTCCGTCAGCCTATATACTGACCAGTCTCCACCGTCTAAGCGACGTCTAATTTCTACGCCTCTAAGAGCATTGTATAGGGGAAACGAGAGGAAAAAGAAAACTGATAAACAGAGTGGAAGGAAACGAAGGAAAGATTGGTGATGAGTGATATCCGTGGAAGGGTAGGATAGATAAATGGGGAGATAAGACGATAATAAAAAAGGGGTCAACAAAATAGCCACGTCTCCAGCTATAACTACTACTACAACTACCACTACAACTACTACTACTATTACTACCACTACTTAAAATAATTACGTAATTAACATATGATAATGATAGTAATAGTGATAAGAAAAAAAAGAATAATCATAATAATAAATAAAATAATAATAATAATAGCGAAAATAATAATAAGATATCATAATGATATATAATAAGAATCATAATGATAATAATAGAAATAATAATAGTTGTTATTATGATAATAAGAATGATAAAGAGTATGAATGAAATGATCAGTTACTAAATCATCAGTGTATTAAACTGTATTATATACAACAACAATTACTAGGCTACTAATATTACTACAACTATCACCACCACCACTACTACTACTACTACTACTACTTACTACTACTATACTTCTACTACTAGTAACAATAATGATAATACAATGAACAGTTACTAGAATCAATACAATGTGTATGGCTAGAAAGAGAAGCCAAAGCCTTGACCGTACACAAACGTTCGAACGGCGGTCAGCTCAGAAAGCCTCGTGAGACGCGAACAATACTTTACTTCATCACCTCACTGTGAGGTATCCAGAGTACCTAGAAAGTTATTTATGCTTGCATAACGTAGTAGAAAGATGAGGCTAAACGACGATTCTTTTTGCTTCCATATAGCTTCAGTAGTTATTTTACAAATTGTCGCTGAAATGAGACGATTTAGAGCAAATTAGCCTGGCTGGTGTGCACGGGGAAATAAAAAGTCGCCCGCCGCGTAAGGGTTAATGAAAATTCACTTATCAAACGTATTGAAAATAATTAAATAACATATAATTACTTTTTATTGTGATATATTTGTTAATAGTGTCAAAGACTACTCTATACTGGACTTGCTACTCATTTTGGGCTATTTCCAGTGGAGGCCAGTTTTGCGATTCCTGCCATTTTCGAACATCACTCCCTTTTCCCTTCCTATGGTTTATCAGTATAAATGATATACCGTTATCTTCGTAAATGTTTGTTCTATAAAATTATCAAATAAAAAACATTAAAATACACTAAAGAAATGCCATTATGACAGAGTGAAGAAATATGCATCAACTTAATATTCACTTGAACTCATCGCCATTTAATATTTTGTGAGAAAACATTTTAGATGAAACATATCAATAGAAGTGGATTTTCATTAGCTTTCCATTGCTATATTTCGTTTTCTGATAAATGAATCAGAACCATGCATAAATTAGCGTTAACTAGAAAAATAACATAATCCCCTAATAGAAAAATAATCCCCTCCCTTGTGAGGTAGGTATTGTTCACTCACCATAGGGGGAGAGTAGGAATGTATATGTGTATACATATATATATATATATATATATATATATATATATATATATATACAGGAGAACCTCATTTAACCGGCATTCAAAACAACGGCAGCCTCAAAACAACGGCACTAATCGACCCAGGCTTTTTTTTTTTCTTTTTTTTTTCACTGATAAACTCTGGAACTCTCTTCCTGTTTCTATTTTTCCACTTTCCTATGACTTACATCTTTTCAAAAGAAGAGTAACAAGACACCTCCCGAACTAAATTGCCTCACCCCTCTTTTTTATTTTATTCTCTGACTGTCTTCTTTATAGGGACTGGCAACTAAGCGGACTTTGTGTTACCCATTTTTGTTGTGCCCTTGGCCGGTTCCTTGTGACGGGAAAAAAAAAAAAAAAAAAAAAAAAAAAAAAAAAAAAAAAAAAAAAAAAAAGGGATTTTGGGCGATTCCATAAGAGTAACTCTCAAAACAACGGCAAAATGAGTTATCCGGCATGCGCTCCCCCCCCGAGGGTGCCGGATAAACGAGGTTTTCCTGTATATATATATATATATATATATATATATATATATATACCGTATTTGCCGGCCCATAAGACGCACCTCCGCATAAGACGCACCCATATTTTACATAAATATTTAGAGAGAAAAAGTTATTAGTGTTTTGAGGACATATTTATTTTTCGTAAATTTATTGAAAGTTATTAAAATAAAAAGGTTTTGTAAGGGCAAGCAAATTATTTTGAGCATGTACCCAAATACAATATTCACAGTGCAGTGAATGTGAATGAAAAATTATACTAGTTAAAATGTAAAGAGAATGACAGTACTGTATAGGGTAACCAAAATCCGTCATCATTTATTGCAGGATGCTCCATGAATTGATATTCTAATATTATCTACCTATGACATTTAGCTTAGATTTAATGTTGTAAGTATGCCTTTGTTGCTTTTCTACTGTGTTTAGACTTTGTGGAAAATTTGCAGTAAAGATAATGGTATTATTTCGGTAGTGGGTTTTCAAAAGTCCTAGGATTCTTACCTCCATTATCGTGTAGCTTTCTTCATTCTGTGTATTTTGAGCCCCATTTCCCATGGCGCAATCGAATATTAATGGCATTGGCAGTGTGAGGCTTGGCAATGTTTGCGGGGCAGGCCTGGAGGGGCAGGGCGGGCACCCCCCCCCCCCTTTACACATATGTAAACAAATATTGATTTCCGACAAAAACGAGCCAGATTAATTCAAAACACACCAAAACTATTCAGGAAAACTAAGTTTCGGCCTCGAAATCGGTGGTTGCCCAATAACAAAAGATTTACCCAGATATTAAGGTAACACTGTAAGGTAACCATCTCTACCTTTTTGTTATTGTTGAAGGGCACCGATGTCGGGATCGAAGATATTCGCCATGGTTTACACCTGTGAATCTATCACAGTCGCGAGGGTTGATTAGTCTTCCTCAGGAAGGTACAGGTCAAGGCATGATGGTATGGTGTGATTCGGCCTTGAGGCGGATGAAGTTTTGACGCCGTGATGGGTCTTGGTCTTGGTGTGAAGTGTGAAAGGCTTCTGTCCTGTCTACAGGTACTGTTGCAGCTTTTTTACTAGCACTCTTTCCAGTTACAGTTTACAATTTCCTTATGCATAGAGATACAGGGGTGAGGATTGATGGATCGAGGTGGTATAAAGACCTACCCTGTCTCCCATCCATTTACAGTGGAGAGCGGCAGCGGTACTGTGGGAGGGGGTGATGTTTACATATGACGGCCATCTTGGCAGCAGAAATCTCGACCTTGTTGCCCCACCTCTTGTTTTCTCTGAAACTCCAACTTTTTCTTAGTATTATGCATTACTGTTGATATTATTAGTAACACAGTTACAAATTTGTGTTCAGTGGTCTACTGCTCAACACAGATCACTTGAGACCCCCTAGTAATACACCACCGGCCATTCTGCTTTCTCTGCCCGACCTCTCATTAGTAATATGGCCGCATTAGACGCAGGGTGAATTTTGCATTCTCTTTCTTGGAAAAAAAACTGCGTCTTATGCGCCGGCAAATACGGTATATATATATATATATATATATTGTTATGCATGTGCTATGCATGTTTGTGTGGTTGTTGTGGTTGTGTGGTGGTTGGTGTTGTGTCTGTATGTATGAACTGGGAGTTTGGCAGCGCGGGACTGTGGACCAGGGAGGGGACCTTGAGCGCGGGTGGGGAGTGGTCGGGTCGGAGGTGGGGAGAGGGGCCAGAGGACGTGTGTTCTACCTCAAGGAGTCACAGCCAGACCTTGGAGTAGGTCGCTCACGCCTCCCCGGTGCCTCCCGCTTTGTGGCCCCCCGCCTGCAGGTGTGCCTGCCTCCCCTCGGCTTTGGACTCTGTTTAATTGTATCAGGGCTTTAGTCAGTAAACGCAACAAAAGGAGTGACCAGTGTTTTCTTCGCCTGAGGTAGAAATGATAAGGACTCGTGGATTGTGATATACAGCTCGCTTCTCACTCGCATACCGAACCCTTCGTGTGCTTAGTACGTCAAGCAGCGGATTGTAACACCTTTCAATCTTCACAGTGTCACCTGGAGTGTGTGGTGAAGTGAGGGCATAACAGTTGGTGTCAGTACAGTGGAATTGTGAGTGTGTTAAGAGTGAGGGCCGGTTGGGACACACGTGGTCAAGATGTCGACGGACGGGGAAGAGGCAAGTGTATCGGCGGGAAATGAGCTGACTCAGCTGAGTGAAGACAAAGGCGCGCACCAAGGCTTGGCGGGTGAGTCGAGTCAGGCTGGCGGGCCCGTGGAAAGTTAATCGAATGTGATGAACATGCTCAGTGCGTTGATGAGTGAAATGAAGAAAAATCAAGAGGCAGTGTAGGAGGAGGGGATAAAAACAATGAAAACGTGAACGAGCTGAGAGAGACAGTGTGTAGGGGGTTAGTGGAGGCGAGGGAGGACGCGCGGCGGTACACGGAAGTGATGTGTGCCGCCCTTAAGCAGGACTTGAGTACGGAGGTGCAGGGCATTAAGGTGGAGGCTCAGGAGGAAGTGAGGGCGTGACGAGAGGAGATCGCGACGCTGCAGCAGGCCGTGGAACAGCAGGCCGTGGAACAGCAGGCCAGCGCCTTAACCAGCTCCATGGACCAGCGTAGGTCAAGGCAGGAGCTCATCAAGGAGGAGCTGCCTTGTCGTCCTTGGTCGGATCCTGGTGACCATAAGGACTGGCAGGCCGGCACGCCACCCATCCCGGCCACACGGTGCTCCTCTCCTCGCTTCCCCACCATCACGCCGCAACGTTCTGTGGCCACTCAGGGCGGCGGAGACCATCTGAGTTTGAAGGCAAGGTGGCCTGGGAAGCTTACCTGGCCCAATTAGAGTTCCTGGCAGACGCCCAAGGGTGGGACTTGGCAGAACGAGCCTTACAGCTCGTGTCCAGTCTCTGGGGTGCAGCGTTGGAGGTGCTGGGGCACCTGACCCCAGCGCAACACCTGGTGTATCAGTGTGGTGGAGGCCCTACGAAGGAGGTTTGGCCACCATCAGCAGGCGGAGGTATACCGGGCTCGCCTGAAGGTCAGGGTGCGAGCCTCTACCCCAGCTCGCCCAGGAAATGGAGATGCTGGTACGTCGCGCGTACCCCGCCGCCCCGGAGGACATGGTGGTGGTGCTGACGCGCGACCACTTCGTGGATGCGCTGCAGGACAGGCACTTGCAGTTGTATGTGAAGCAGGTGTATCCAGGGGACGTGCAGGAAGCTCTAGCGATGGCGCTGGAGTTAGAGTCTTTCCTGCGCACCTCTGTTGGCGGTGCCGCGATGGAGGAGCCATGGAGGGCCCCCCCCCCACCAGGGAATTCTGGGCCAGGCAGGCACAGGTGAAGAGGACGCTGGAGAGGAGGCCCGCGGCGTCCGGGAGGACGAGCCCCACAGGCTTCAAGGGCTCTTGTTGGGGTTGAGGTGAAAGGGACCGTGAACGGGAGGCCATGCCGGATGAGGGTGGACACGGGCGCGGAGAGGACGCTCACACGTCCGGACGTGGTGCCGGCGAAACATCTTCCTGAGGCACAGCAGCGACTCTGTGGAGTCACCAGGCATTGCACGAAGCTCAGGGGCCCAGTGGAGGTGCGACTCGGCGTGGGAGGCACTAAGGAAGTACTACCTGTGTACGTCGCCGACATGGAGGATTCATGCCTCCTGGGCCTGGACTACCTGACGCAGAGTGGGGCGTGCGTCGACCTGGGGAGAAGGACGTTAAGGGTACGCGGAGAAGAGGTGCCCTTACTCCCAGGTGGCGCCCCGGCGGAGGTGGTTGCGGTTGAGCGCGTGCGCCTTGCGCCGAGGACGGAGACTAGGGTGCCTTGTACGCTGACCAGGAAGATGGAAGGAGCCGACGGCATGGTGGAGTCCACGAAGCACCCGTGGCTGGCAGACGGAGTGGCGGTGGGCCGGAGTCTCGTAGGAGCCGGGGAGGAGTCAGTCACTGTCCTTGTGGCTAACTTCTCCGATGAGACTCGCACAGTACCGACTGGTGCCAAGCTGGGCACCTGTGAGGAGGCAACAAGAGGAGTCGAGGGCAGCGAGGACGTGGAGAGCGAGATGGGGGTGCAGTTACGGCCGGAGCAAAGACGGGAGTTAGTTACGGAAGAGCCAGAACAAAGTGTGGAAGAATTACAGGATGATGTGTGGAGCCGTGAGGATCTGTCACGAGTGACCTTGGATGTGACAGGCTTGGACCTGCCCTCAGAACCTGAGGCAGTGGACCCTAACGCGGGGGCGGCAGCTCCACAGGGAAAAGACAGACCGCAGAGGGCCAAACGACAACCCCTGTGGTGGGAAGATTATGTAATGGATGAGCATGAGGAGATTTAATTACTGATTGTACATGTGATATGTTGCTATGTTTCTGTATTTTCTTAGTAGTAAGTGCTAATGTGTAGTGTCATTGGTGACCGAGGTTGATCACATTAGAAAGGAGGGGGCAATGTTATGCATGTGCTATGCATGTTTGTGTGGTTGTTGTGGTTGTGTGGTGGTTGGTGTTGTGTCTGTATGTATGAACTGGGAGTTTGGCAGCGCGGGACTGTGGACCAGGGAGGGGACCTTGAGCGCGGGTGGGGGGTGGTCGGGTCGGAGGCGGGGAGAGGGGCCAGAGGATGTGTGTTCTACCTCAAGGAGTCACAGCCAGACCTTGGAGTAGGTCGCTCACGCCTCCCCGGTGCCTCCCGCTTTGTGGCCCCCCGCCTGCAGGTGTGCCTGCCTCCCCTCGGCTTTGGACTCTGTTTAATTGTATCAGGACTTTAGTCAGTAAACGCAACAAAGGAGTGACCAGTGTTTTCTTCGCCTGAGGTAGAAATGATAAGGAATCGTGGGTTGTGATATACAGCTCGCTTCTCACTCGCATACCGAACCCTTCGTGTGCTTAGTACGTCAAGCAGCGGATTGTAATGCCTTTCAGTCTTCACAGTGTCACCTGAAGTGTGTGGTGAAGCGAGGGCGTAACAATATATATATATATATATATATATATATATATATATATATATATATATATATATATATATATATATATATACAGTCAAACCTCGATATAACGGACTAAAGGGGGTGAGGAGTGGTCCGTTAAAGCCGATTGTCCGTTATAGCGAGGGTATTTTCCCAAGGGTGGAAAAATATATGAAAAAAACGGAAAAATTGTGAAATAAATGAGAAATAATCACAAACACAACCAGACTGTGTAGCTATGTTGGGAGGTAAACAGTGACTGGCACTACATGCTGAATTTGGTCCGCTCCTACACGTGAAATAAATGAGAAATAATCACAAACACAACCAGACCGTGTAGCTAGTCAAGCTCAAGCTCTAGTGAAAGGTAAACAAATTACAACGAGCCAGATTCAGCCGTGGCTTTCAAAGGTATTACTTATTATCAGGACTAATGCTCATTATTATATATATTATATGGTTGTGAAGTGCAGTTCTATACACGTGTCACTATTTAGGTCAGTGTAGTACTGTGTGTCACCTTAGATAAGGGTGATTTAGGGTGTTGAGGTGACAGGGAGACATAGCAGCGGCCACGCCATAACACTAATAGTCAATTTTAAACAATACACAACTTCTACGTGTACCACTAAATCACTAGCAACACAAGCTCTTTCCTTATAATATTATATCTTAATATGTGATACATCAAAACTCCTTAAAACCCAAGCATTCCAAAGTAAAATGAGAAAATAATACAATTATGTTGAGTTGACAATTCGAGCGGCGATAAGCGGTCTAATATGCAACAACAACAACAACAAAAAAAAAAAAAAAAAAAAAAAAAGAAAGAAAGAAAAAAAGTCACCCAAATGGAGTCCGTTATATCCGAAGTCCGTTACATCGAGGTCCGTTATATAGAGGTTTGACTGTATATATATATATATATATATATATACACTCAAACCTCGGGTTTCGAATGTCTCCCTTTTCGAACAAATCGGTTCACGAACAGAATTTCACTCATAATTGCACCGGTTGCCGTACGATAGCTCGGTTGCTGAACAAGCTACTCGGAAACTGTGTGCGTCACTGGCGTCAGTCACGCCGCGGCCCTCACTCAGTAAACATCCGCTCCGAACTATTCTTTGATTTTGACAATTTTTTTTGTCTCGTGCATTATTTCGGTATTATTTTACACTTAGACCGAAACTCCCTACCGAAGAAAACACTAAAGTCGCCAGGACAACTTTTTTCCAATTTACAGACGTGTGGTGGCATTAATACTTACATTTCTACATTCATGATTTCAGGAAGGTTAGAAGGGGCTATCTGGAGAGTCTGTGTCATTTTGTGTCTTCATCTGTGTCATATTATGGCTATAACAAACAAATTACAAAAATATCACCAGAGTGGCGACCAACACTAAGGTATGTTCTGAGTGTACTTCCGCCGTCGTCGTCGCCCGAAAAAAAACGAGTAGCGAAATTTGAAACCGTATATACTTGCAGATACAAAGCATAAAACAACACTGAAACAGAGTAGATTATACAGTCATGATATAAACTACAGTACCCTCCCGAGTTTCACGCTATGCGAGTTTCGCGATCCTCGAGTTTCGCGATGAGTCCTAAATTCTTACCATCCCGACTTTCACGCTGCTTTGTACAAGTTTTTTTTTTTTGTGTGTGTGTGTGCTGTGCTCTATAGTGCCGTTTAGCAGTGACCTCCAGGGGTGGGATGGTAGGCCCTGCACTCAAGGGCTATAATGGTTGGCCCTCGCCCGTGGTGGCGCAGGCAAGATTTTTATAGGAGTTAATGGGCTGCACTAGTAGAAGCGAAATTGGATTAGCTTTCCATTGATATATTTCGTTTTCTGATAAATGAATTAGCACCATGCATAAATTAGCGTTAACTAAATAAATATTATCATCGATCGGGGTATAAGCAAGCGCGGCACCCTCAGTACTCATTGATTGTGTAAGCGACTGGGCGAGGCTCTCTCTGACGGCCTCCGCTCCCGCACACCACAGTCACTGTTCCTCTCACGCACACAGTAGTAGCTACAGCTCATTATTATTACTACTTTTGCAGTGCTTAAGCTGTGTATTAAACTGCAGTGCAAATTGACTAGTCTTTAAGAATTGTAGACATGGGTAGAGCGATTAAATATACTTTTCAAGCTCACAAGGTAGTGGTATATATCACTGGCGTAATAAGCCTGGAAGATCGCCACCAAGTAGAGTCGTGATGTCCTTCCATTTGTGCCGCGGTATGTTATATGGATCTATATTCCCTATTTCCTTACTTTTTTCAATGTAACGAGGAATAGATCCAGAGTCCAACATCCGGAGGACATAGTCTGACAGATTAACACCATCAATCACTTTCCCAGCCCTCAAAAAAGAGATTAGTAAGCGCGAGTGTACCGCGTTTATAGGGGAGGTAATGCCCTTTGTTTACATCACCGCACAGCCACTGTCGGCCAGCCATGTGCTCGGGGCGGACCACTCGGCAACCGCTTCTCCCAGCGGCGATCCAAAAGTGTCTTTCTGTTGGTCTGTTTCCATTTTCTTTGGCGTATCGTATAACTTTTAGCTTGTATGCGATAGTATTAGTAAATTGTTTTGATGAAATTGCCATGGGTGATAATTTCCAGGACTGAAAAGAGCTTAAGATACGTGCCTAGTGGTAAATGATACGTCAACACTAGCAGACGATAGATGGCGCTGTTGGCGGCAATCGTGGCAATCTGCCGCCAAAAGGGGGAATGTAAACATACCAGCGTGAGGACAGATTACGTAGTTGATTTGAATGTCTTATGGTATTTGAAATACTTGTATCAGGTAAGTACTGAGGTACTGAGTACTGAGGAAGTACTACAACATTCGTCTTGGAAGACCATTAGTATTTTTCAGGGTATTTTTGGGGGAAAAACGTGAGTCTTATAAGCCGTAAAATATGGTACTACACCTTGCACCCGACTAAATAAGCATTTTTACAGTGTTTTCAATACCCGAATTTCGCGATCCTCGAGTTTAGCGCTATGCCATCGGAAGAAAGAAAGCGCGAAACTCAGGATGGTACTGTACTGTATCATCTTCAGTGGCACATACACATCAGTAGTGATGCTATAATTCGTAATATTTGGCGGCTGGCGACATTATTGCAGCTGGCGACTAAAGTGTTATCTACGGAACACAATTGGGAGTCTGGTTTCTGTTTACCTTATTGGATTCTAGGAAACATTCTCTCTATGAGCTTCTGTCACAAATCATTACTTTTGGAGATAATGACATGTTGTTTATAGGGAGGAGAGAGACAAGGGTTCATGAGCGCCTCACTCTTCTTCCTCTTGTGACCTGCATCGCCTCTGTCTTCCCTTACCGCGGACACTTATTTAATGCATATTTGGCTTTAGTTAGGAGGTTAAAGCATGGGATTAGGTTAGTTTAGGTTAGTGAGTGAGTCAAAAGGGGTGGTTAGGCTAGGTTAGGTTAGTGAGTGAGTCAAAAGGGGAGGTTAGGTTATCATTACTTTTGGAGATAATGACATGTTGTTCATAGGGAGGCGAGATACAAGTGTTTACGAGCGCCTCACTCTTCTTCCTCTTGTGACCTGCATCGCCTGTTCTTCCCTTACCGCGGACACATATTTAATGCAAATTTGGCTTTAGTTAGGAGGTTAAAGCGTGGGATTAGGTTAGTTTAGGTTAGTGAGCGAGTCAAAAGGGAGGGTTAGGTTAGTTAAATTTTCATTTTTGTAAAAAAAGGTCTTTATCTTGGGGGTCAGGAACGGATTAATCCATTTTATATTGTTTCTTATGGAAAAATGTGTTTACGTTTTAGAACAACTTTTAGGAACGAATTATGTTAGAAAGCCGAGGGCATGTCTGTATATATATATACAGTCGACCCTTGATTTAACGGACTAAAAGGGAGGAGAAGTGGTCCGTTAAAGCCGATTGTCTGTTACTGCGAGGGTATTTTCCCAAGGGTGAGAAAATATAGGAAAAACACATGAAAAATTGTGAAATAAATGAGAAATAATCACAAACACAATCAGACCGTGTAGCTATGTTGGGAGGTAAACAGTGACTGGCGCTACATCAGGGATTTGGCACACTCGCCCACGACTGCATAGCACTGGTATTAGGAGAGGTAGTAAGTATCCAGGCTCGCTCATTACTGCTTGGTATGCTATGAAATATCATTATTCTAGGTGATTGTAGACATATACAGTCAGCGCCATTGATATTGGCACGAACAATTTTTGCAAAATACGCGTGAGACGCAACACAAAAAAAGCGAGATTCGCTCACTCTCAATGCCCGAGGCTGACTAATGCTTTCAAACTTGGTGAGTAGCTCAAGGTCAGTAGTCTTTGTCTATATCTCGCGCGCCAATATCATTGACGGATTTGAACCAAGGTTTTGGAGGGTGCTTTGTTCCGCGCCATTGGTATTGGCGCAGCATGTTTCGCGGCAATACCAATGGCGCTGACTGTATTCGCATTTTAATGGCTATTTTTCATACATATGAGTAAAAATATGAAAATACTTTCAAGGCACTCATCCACGCCTGGCAGCACGGCCGCGGTAGCAGCAGCATCATGAGACATTATAATCACCACAAAATGAGATGTAAAGGAAGAAAAAGTCTCCCGTAAAGTGATGAGTTATTCCTAAAATGATGCAGTTTTCTCTCTGTCTGGCTGGAGAAAGGTAAATAAACGAACGCTCAGACACAGGCCGTGACTGTCAAAGGTATTGCTTATTATCATGACTATTGCTCATTCAATCATCAATCATTGGGGGCATACGCCGGGGGGCGCGTCGACTCGCCCACCCTACGACGCCACTCCCGGGGGTCACCACGCGCGAGTTCCCATGCAGGCTCCTTTCCCATACCAAGCAGCTCTCGACAAGAAACATCAACTTGCCCCAGCCACGAGCCTTGTGGGCGTCCCCTTGGCCTCCTCCACGCCGGATTGTCTCTTACAGATACAACCCGATGGGAAGGATCGGTTTCAGGGTAGCGTGCCACATGCCCATATAGCCGAAGTTGGCGCTGATGGACTATGCAGGTAATAGGCCTCGATTCAGTCTCACGGTGCAATCGCTGATTTGACACGTAATCATCCCAGCGATACCCCATGATTCTGCGAAGACACTTATTACCAAAGGCATTGATTAGTCTCTTCAAGTCACTATTTAGTGTCCATGTCTCACAACCATAGAGTAAGACAGGGATCACAAGCGACTTGAAGATCTGGATCTTTGTCCTCCTGCACAGGTACCGACAACGCCAAATACTCCCGCTGAGCGAGTCCATAACACCGTGGGCTATGCCAATCCGCCGTAAGGCTTCTTGACGTGACCCGCCGTCATTATGGACTGCGCTACCAAGGTATGTAAAACTTTCCAAGATCTCAATGTCCTCGCCACACGCATGAACAGACTGTACTGCTTCATCTAGTAAGTCTCCAAATACCTGGACCTTGGTCTTGAGCCAGGAGACCTCAAGTCCCAAAGGCTTTGCCTCCTCGTGCAGCGCCTCGAGAGCCATCACCAGGACCTCCAGCGACTCAGCAAAGATTACTGCATCATCAGCAAAAACAAGATCAGTGATCTTGGTGTTGCCGACGGATGCTCCACAATCACTTTGATCTACAACCTTGTCCAATACCCAGTCCATACAAGCGTTGAAAAGTGATGGGGCAAGGACGCACCCTTGCCTCACTCCTGTATTCACAGGAAAGAAGCTGGATACACCTGCCCCACACTTCACAGCACTCTGTCCCAGAATACAGACCAATTATCAAACCAATAGTCCTTGCAGGAATCCCTCGAAGTCGCAGAAGGTCCCAGAGTGACTCACGATGCACTGAGTCAAACGCCTTCTTGAGATCAACATAGGCTGCAAGCATCCCCTGTCGAAACTCACGTCTGCATTCCACCAGGACACGAAGCGCTAGGATACGGTCCGTTGTTGACTTACCAGGCGTGAACCCAGACTGCTGAGGTCTCTGATGCTTCACCAGATGACTGCGAATTCGTGTCAGCAATAGATGGGCAAGCACCTTGCCTGGTACGCTGAGCAGTGTAATACCACGGTAATTGTTGCAGTCCTGACGGTCCCCTTTCCCTTTCCAGATAGGGACGACCAGCCCCCTTTTCCAGTCAGGAGGAATGGTACCTGATTGCCACACGGCAGTCAGGACAGCATGCAATTGTTCATTGTTATATATATTATATGGTTGTGATGAGCTGTTCTATACACGTGTTACTGTTTCGGTCAGTGTAGCACCGTGTGTCACCTTAAATAAGGGTGATTTGAGGTGCTGAGGTGACAGGGAAACAATCTTGTAGCGACCACCCCATAACACTAATTATCACTGTTTTAATCAATACACACCTTCTACCACTAAATCACAAGCAACACAGGCTCCTTCCTTATATATCTTAATATCTGATACATCAAAACTCATTAAAACCCAAGCATTCCATAATAAAACGAGAAAAATTGTTGAGTTGACAATTTGAGCGGCGATAAGCGGTCTGGCATGCCATTCTTGCCCGCAAATTTGTCCTTTAAATCCGAAGTCCGTTAAAACGAGGTCCGTTAAAACGAGGTCCGTTAAATCAAAGGTCGACTGTATATATATAATTATAGGGGTAATGGGTAGAATTAAGGTAATTTAGGTAAACTTTAGGTATTGAGATATGATAAATAAACATTCTCAGTGATATTAACCGTTGCCACCTTGATTAGAAAGACAAGTTTGGGTGTAAGCAGCCATTGTTATATTTTCACCACTTAGGGTTGGACACGTAGATATTTTCCGTGGCCCGCCGACCTGCTGTGAAAGGGAAAGTTAGTACACACTAGTTTCCCATGGGAATAACATTTCTCACTGGGCTTCTCCGATTAATCAAGAAGTTATATATAAACTTATATATATATATATGTATATATATATATATATATATATATATATATATATATATATATATATATATATATATATATATATATATATTAGGGTGCCCCTTATTTGATGGGAATTTTGATTTTTCGGAATTTTACCCAGGACGGGCGGTCAAAGTGTTCCATTTGCTCGAAGAACAACGTATGTAGAGATCTGTCTAGAAATATTAATATTTAGGGGTCGCGCAATGAGGTTGAAGTTTATTATTTTCTGTATGAATTGGACATTTTCTATGTGCCGACATAGGTCATTTTCAAAATTATGTCACTAACAGATTTGAATGTTACATTATTTGAGGTAATACACGTATTTGTAAGCACGTTTCATTTCACAACGTTGATTCTAGGTCTCCCTCTTCTCGAGTACTAGACCCTCTAGGGGGGGTCTCATGGGCGCCCATCTCCCACTCATTGTCGCCTAGTATAGTTCACAGTCACTATGGACTTTCGGGCGTCAGGTATTTCCTCCGGTGTTCCTCCATGACTTTGAGGAGGAACTGCCTCTGCTCTTCGTTCTTGGTGAGGGCCAGGTTGAAGTCCTGCATCAGGGTGACGCCTCGCTCAGCGAAGTCGTTCACAGTGCGCAGTTCCTTGACGCAGGAGGCGGCGGCGGTGTATCCCTGATTGTCGGGGCACGCCGTTGGGTCGACTGCCAGAAGACCCGCATCCAACCCGAGGATCTCTAAGAAGGACGGCGTGACAGACGTCACGAAACCAGTGGCTGTAAGCTCGACCGTTGCTCGTCGTGGAGGGTCGTCGGAGCTGTCTTCCTCCTGCAGAGCCCTCATCATCTCCCGCTTTGTCTCAATGGCCAGGTGATCGTCGAAGAACGCATGAGCAACTCTCCTCTCACTCAAGTACCAGAGATGGCACCCGAAGACCGTTGCCGTCACCATGGCCACTGCCCTGTCTGGGTAGGACATCAACATCTTGAGCAGTTGGAGGTTTCGTGCTGGGTCCGCAGTCGGGGATGTTGCACGGAACCAAGACGACACGTCCATCGAGACGGTGAAAGCGACGAGGCGTCAAATTCCAGATTTCTCTCCTGCAGTGAGACGGAACTGCTCTGGATCGCGGAACAGGTAGATCTTGATGGCGTAAATGATTTTCGCGATCCAGCGGGCATGGTGGAGGGCACCAGGACGTAATATCCTGATCCCACGTAGCAGCTGTCCGCCCAGGACGATCAGCGACATCTCTAGCAGTTATGCCTGCCCAGTTGACATGTTTGAACTTATTGACAAAATCCAGTCCGAAACGTAACATAAAGAGGGGATGGCCAGAGAGATACTTTCACCACACAACCAGTACAAACATGTTTGAAAGGGCTTCCTAGATTCAAAGCTGTGACATACAAGCCAAAATGTCATGCATGTATTATTATAATAAACCAAGAACCGTAGTAAAATTATTGTGAACTATGTCAGATTTTAGACTCATTGCGTGACCCCTATATATAAATATTTTTCAAAAATATTTTGCACACGTCGTTTTTAGAGTAAATGGATCAATATGACTGACTGTCCCAGTTGAAATTCGAAAATTGCCAAATAAGGGACACCCTAATATATATATATATATATATATATATATATATATATATATATATATATATATATACATATACATATACATATATATATATATATATATAGTATATGTATATATATATATATATATATATATATATATAATATATGTATATGTATATATATATATATATATATATATATATATATATATACAGGAGAACCTCGTTTAACCGGCATTTAAAACAACGGCAGCCTCAAAACAACGGCACTAATCGACCCAGGCTTTTTTTTTTTTTTTTTTTTTTTTTTTTTTTTTTTCTTTTTCTCTCCCACTGATAAACTCTGGAACTCTCTTCCTGTTTCTGTTTTTCCACTTTCCTATGACTTACATCTTTTCAAAAAAAGAGTAACAAGACACCTCCCGAACTAAATTGGCTCACCCCACTTTTTTATTTTATTCTCTGACTGTCTTCTTTATAGGGACTGGCAACTAAGCGGCCTTTGTGTTACCCATTTTTGTTGTGCCCTTGGCCAGTTCCTTGTGATGGGACAAAAAAAAAAAAAAAAAAAAAAAAAAAAAAAAAGGGGGATTTTGGGGGATTCCATAAGAGTAACTCTCAAAACAACGGCAAAATGAGTTATCCGGCATGCGCTCCCCCCCGAGGGTGCCGGATAAACGAGGTTCTCCTGTATATATATATATATATATATATATATATATATATATATATATATATATATACACACACACAAACCTCGTTTTCCCAGACTAATAGGGGGGAGCACTGGTCCGTGAACCGCAAGCGTTCGGGAATTGCAAGAGTCCGAGGCCATTACCCACCCCCGGACGTTTATCCTACTCTAGTATTTACTGTCCGGCAACCGCCAATATCAACTACCCCGCCGCAGACTTTTACGTCACTTTGTTGTTGTTTTTAGAGCTGCTAGGATCCCTTGGGGAACACTTTGAGCCCTGGTGATGTCCTATGATGCTATCACAGGCGCTGTAGTTGACCTGTCTTCCTCAGGAAGGCACAGGTAAGGCGGATGACAGAGTGTTCCCGGAAGGGGTGGACGCCAGCCGCCGCCGCCGTTCAGGGTGAGGAGTTGAGAGTGTAGCACTACACGGTGGGAGTGGAAGCGCTGACACTGCAGCAGAAAGTGTTCAATAGTCTCAGAGACTTTCTGCACCAGGGGCACTGGGGGTCGGGGGACTAACAAAGGCAGTGCAGGTGAACCATGAGTGTTTCTTGTGCCCAAATGTAAACAATACGATCGCTGACCATGCTGCCACCTGGCGGGAGGCAGCAGAAAGTGTTCAATAGTCTCAGAGACGTTCCTGCACCAGGGGCAGTGGGGGTCGGGGGACTAACGGAGGCTGTGCAGGTGAACCGTTAGTGTTTCTTGTGCCCAAATGTAAACAATACGATCGTTGACCATGTTGCCACCTGGCGGGAAGCAGCAGTGTTCAATAGTCTCAGAGACGTTCCTGCACCAGGGGCAGTGGGGGTCGGGGGACTAACGAAGGCTGTGCAGGTGAACCGTGAGTGTTTCTTGTGCCCAAATGTAAACAATACGATCGCTGACCATGCTGCCACCTGGCGGGAGGAGCGGACATTGACCACGGGTGACAAGAGATGCTCGGACCGCCGGACAACTTTGTTGATTTAAGGACTGAACCAGGCATTTGTCCGGAACTCTGACATATCCCCGGACCTCAGATTTTGTCCGGCAAATCCGATATCCGGGAAATGGAGGTCTGGGAAAACGAGGGTTGTGTGTATATATATATACAGTCAAACCTCAATGTAATGGACTAAAGGGGGGGAGGAGTGGTCCGTTAAAGCCGATTGTCCGTTATAGCAAGGGTATTTTCCCAAGGGTGGAAAAATATATGCAAAAAAAATGATTGTGAAATAATCACACACAACCAAACTGTAGCTATGTTGGGAGGTAAAGTGACTGGCACTGCATGCTGAATTTGGTCCGCTCCTACACGTGAAATAAATGAGAAATAATCACAAAAACGCAACCAGACCATGTAGCTATGTTGGGAGGTAAACAGTGACTAGCGCTGCATCAGGGATTTGGCACACTCGCCCACGACTGTTCGGGACTGGTATTAGGAGTAGTAAGTATCCAGGCTTGCTCATTACTGCTTGGTATGCTATGAAATTTCATTATTCTAGTTGAATGTAGACATATAATCACATTTGAATTGCTATTATTCATACATATTAGGGTATGCCGTAGGTCCAATGAAAAGTGAAATATAGATTATTTCGAATTTGGCAGGGAGTTTTCTTATGTAAAATTGAATTTTAAGGGTGGTTTGTCCTCTTCAACTTTTTGGTTTGAGCACTTCTTGCTATACAAAAATGGACTTTTATATTTATATGCAAAACATAGCATAGCATACACCATCTTTAAACTCACAGAAAAGCCACTTTAGTTAGAGATTCGATAAATTTCACTGATGACAAAGTTGTAGAGCGCTAAAAACTCTATTGGAAGTATGCCCTCGATATTGCCGTAAGACCTACATTAAGTCCGCCAGATGCCAGAAAGCTCACTTCTCATACAAATTCGCC
The DNA here is from genome assembly GCA_016584305.1 of Chionoecetes opilio. Taxonomy (NCBI): domain Eukaryota; kingdom Metazoa; phylum Arthropoda; class Malacostraca; order Decapoda; family Majidae; genus Chionoecetes; species Chionoecetes opilio. The sequence goes on from JACEEZ010015821.1 coordinate 105,716, forward strand.
TCGTTTTTCGGGTAAAAACCTTTTTCCTGGCAACTGGATTTTCCACGTTATTATTTACCCAACGTAGGTGTTTTCAGGGCTGAATACTTTTTAAGGTCTAAGTCCTATCACCACAACTCCAAAAGTCACAAAAAAAACAGCGTAAGTCGGTCAAACACGTACGGCCCGAAGTCCAGCTCCGCATCCAAGCACCCCGGTTCGACGTTTCCGCCCCCCTGCTGCTGCTGCCTTGGCTTCTGGATTCCTCCAGGACCTTATCGCTGATGGTTTACCTCTCTCCAGACATGTCGTACCTGGTCTGCGATCACTAACAAGCTGAGGAGGGCAAGGCGGATCCCATGGCATCGGCCAGGGAGCTTGACCAGCGGAAGCACCAGGGAACCAAAATAGTTGGATTGGGTTACGATGGGAGGAAGGACAAGACCAGGGCGATGGTGCCCGACGGGCTATGGGAAACTGCACCCAAGGTTGATCAGGAGGAGCATTGTCAGTGACAGAGGACCCAATCTGGAAGTACCTTGGCACTTTGTACCAGAGGACCCGGTGCCACCTGAGAAGTTTGCGTTCAAGGGGGCTCAGGCTCTCTATGATCTGCTGGTGACATACGACCCCAAACCGACTCACTGATCGTACTGAAAGGTGACTCAACTAGGGCCACACGGGGTGGAAGGGTGGTACTCACGCCCTTTTGGGAGAAGATGCGGGGACGCAACCTTTTCCCTGGAGTATATGCGTGTTGCACAAAAACGAGTTGCCCTGCGCCACCTTTCACCCGCATCGACGGGCCTACCTCATCTGCCACTGGCTTCAACGGGTCCAGTGTGCATTTCTGCTGGCTGTTCCAGCGTGAATGAGATGCAGTAAAAACCCAAGAGTTCAGAGGAGTGCCAGGCAGTGAAGATCTCGCAGAGTACCGGAGTAATATCCTGGTCAACACGTCCACTGGCCAGCAGGTCTCCTACCAGCTGGTCCAGGCTGTGAAGCGGGGAGTTCTCCCATCCGACTGCAGGAGATCAAGTGTGGCAAGGGTCCCACTCCAGATGGTCAACCACAGCCCGTCGCTCGTATACATGTGGACCGGATGCATGGACTGACTGGCAAGAACTGAACACCCCAGAAATCCTAGTCAAGTACTTGCCTGCAGGTGTTACTTCAAACTCTACTACGACATCTAGGTTCACCCCAGACTAGAGGAACGGCCCCAAGCACATCCTCACGCAGCTCAAGTGTTAGGTCGCAGCCCAAGAAGGTCCAAACAGCTGTGACCTTCTACATGCGGACAGAAGCATGGTTGCACACTCCGAATTTTGTCCTCCTCTCGCTGATTGCGAGTCAGAGTGAGGACGACCGCAGGTTCGCCGTAACCCAGATTTAGAAGCTGAGGGCTGCGAGGAGTATGGGGACACCAATGTAAGACCTCGCATCACACCCAAGCTGAACTTGTCAGCCACCAGCTTGCACACACTGATCAGCTTTGGGAGCCTGGCCAGGTGGCATGAGCCGGCATTCACCTGTTCACTGTCCGGGGATCAGATCCAGGAGATCCTGGTCAAGCCGTACGAGGTTCCGGAGTTCTCTATCCACACTCAGAGCACCGAAAGAGCGGAAGCAGGTGACAGAGGCTGCGGCAGCAGTGGTGGGGGGAGCAGGCCAGAGACGGGTTCAATCCGGGTCGGGCCCCCCCCACCGGGAGGAACCATGCCCTGCTTCAGGTTCTAAGAAAGACATGATGGATACGTTCTAGGCCAACGTAGAGGCTGTGACACTGTGATGTAGTGCCTGATGAACCAACTGATCAGAAAGAGCTAATTTCCACGCTAGTCATTTGGAACTCATATTTTGGGGCATGATGCAATACACATGGCCAAACCGGACACTGCGTACCATTTAAGCATTATTCGATTTAAAGGGGGGGAATATAAAAAATGCAATTTTGCATAGTAAGAATTGCTCAAATGGAAAAATGGATACAGATAAAATCATCTTAGAATTCCATTTTACATAGGAAATTGGCATGCCAAAGTTGAGAAAAAGAATTTTTGTTATACGGCGTACCCTAATTTACATATGAGTAAGGATATGAAAATACTTTCAAGGCGCTCATCCCCGCCTGGCAGCGCGGCCGCAGCAGCATCATGAGACATTATAATCATCCCAAAATAGATAAAAAGGAAGAAAAAGTCTCCCGTAAAGTGATGGGTTATCCCTAAAATGTTGATGCTTTCTCTCACCGTCTGGCTAGTCAAGCTCAAGCTCTAGTGAAAGGTAAACAAACTACGAGCCAGATTCAGCCGTGGCTTCCAAAGGTATTGCTTATTATCATGACTAATGCTCATTATTATATATATTATATGGTTGTGAAGTGCAGTTCTATACACGTGTCACTATTTAGGTCAGTGTAGCACTGCGTGTCACCTTAGATAAAGGTGATTTAGGGTGTTGAGGTGACAGGGAGACGTAGCAGCGGCCACGCCATAACACTAATAGTCACTATTTTAAACAATACACACCTTCTACCACTAAATCACTAGCAACACAGGCCCCTTCCTTGTATATCTTAATATGTGATACATCAAAACTCCTTAAAACTCAAGCATTCCAAAGTAAAATGAGAATATAATACAATTATGTTGAGTTGACAATTCGAGCGGCAATAAGCGGTCTGAAATGGAGAGAAAGAAAAAAAAAAAAAAAAAAAAAAAAAAAAAAAAAAAAAAAAAAAAAAAAAAAAAGGTCACGCAAATGGAGTCCGTTACATCCGAAGTCCGTTACATCGAGGGCCGTTATATCGAGGTTTGACTGTATATGTATATATATAGTCGACCCTCGATGCAGCACTTTTTCCCGAAAAAAGACCCTGAAAAAAACTCATGTGTCTTCCAAGACGAATGTTGTAGAAGATTAGCTTCGGTAGCTATTCAATTCAGATTATTATATGATGTAACCTCAGTACTTACCTGTTACAAGTATTTCGAATACCATAAGACATTCAAATCAACTAATCTGTCCTCACACTGTGATGTTTACTACAGTACTGGCGGGAGCTTTTCCGCCTAGGCAGATTGGCGCCAATAGTGCCAACTATCTTCTGCTAGTGTTGATGTATCACTTACCACCAGGCTGTCACACGTATCACAAGCTGTTTTCAGTCCTAAAAATTATCACCTATGGCGAATTCACCAAAACGATTTACTTATACTATCGCATACAAGCTAGAAGTGGTACGATAAGCCAATATAATAATGGCTGACGAGCAGTGCTGAATGAAGATAATTAATAGTGAGTGTGTTATTGTGTGAAAATGACTGTATAAAAATTACTGTATATCGGGCAACAGTTTTGGTGATCTGTTTTTTTCTCTTTTTTTCTTAGAAATATCTTTCCAAAATCAGGGTGCGTCTTTCAAGATGCAGCGTCATATAAGCCGTAAAATACAGTATACAGGGAGGTCCCGAAGATACAAGAAGTTTGGTTCCACCTGGATTCCACCTACTCGTAAAGCGAAATCTCGTATAACGAAACACATAACTAATGGTAAAATATAAGTTTGGTTCCAGGACCCCATCAATTTATAAAAAAAAAAAAAAAAAAAAAAAAAAAAAAAATTTAAAGCTAAAATAAACTATAGCAAACACAACAAGCACACAGCGTCTATATTACCCACACTGTACTACCTATTCTGTAGAAAAAGCATTCTGAAAAGAGAAAATAGCACACAAAATAACATAACTGCACATTAATTAAACATAAAACATGCATAACACTCACAAGTGGTAATGTTGTGTGGGGAGACAGGAAGCTGGCACGTAGCCAGCTGAGAGTCCCTGTTTTCTCTCTCCGAGGCTCGAGAGAAAACAGGGGCGACTGCGTTTGCAGGGATGACTGGGTTAAAGTTCTTCCTCCTCCCCTTGATCTCTTGAGCTCCCTTCACACATTCCATAATCGAGCCACGATAGCGCCACCAATTTGATTATTGACGCTATCGTGAAATTTGTCCACGATAAACGCAGACCACGATAGCCTCACAACAATGTCACGCTGCCTGTACGTATGTGTCATGATGGCCGTAAGATGGTCACGATGGAGTCATGACAGCTGTAAGACAATGTCACGAATGGAAAATCAACGGTCATTTTGTCGTCACGATAGTTACGATAACCACGACAGTGCCATGACGGTGCCATGAACGTATCACGATAGCGTCAAGAGTTAGCAACATGCCTCACACGTGGGTGTGTTGCCATGGTGATGGAGAAGGAAGGGGGGCTAGAGATGAAGGTGGGAGAAACAGGGGTGTGTTGATAATGGAGAAGGGGGGGAGACGGGTGGAGGGTTGTAATAAAGAAGGGGGTGATGGTGTTGGTGGGGAAACGGGGTGGGGTTGGGGATGGAGAAGGCGTTGTTGGGGGTGTGAGTGGTTAAAACGGGGGTGGATCCACACCCTACTCCCTACCCCCTTCCCCCATCACCACGTGGTCATGGGAGTAGGGGGTAGGGAGTAGAGGGTGGGTGGAGGTGAATGAGAAAAGGGGGAGAAGGCGGAAGGGGGTGCAAAAAAAGGGGGGGAGGTAGGATTGAAGACTCGAGAGGGTAGGGTAGGTAAGGGACAAGGGAGGGGTGCGCAGACCTCTTCCACTGCCCACAAACTCGTCTCTGCGCATCTGAATCATTGTACATCGTCCAGGATGTGAATTTTTGTGGGCCACATTGTCGTACCGAGCCACCAGAATGATCATATTTTCAGATTGATTATCATACAACCTTAGGTAAAATCATAATTATAATAATTATAATCAATAAATTATAGAGTCAGTAAATGACTTTATAATTTTAGTAAATAACTTGTAATTTACTTTAGTTAATAACTTGGTAATTTTACTCACCTCAGTTTGAATGTCGTAGCATTGGATTTTCGATCTCGTATATTGAAACTAGACCTTAATTTACACATCTCGTATCATCGGATTCTCGTATACTGAATGCTCGTATAACGGGACCTCCCTGTATTATATATATATATATAATATATATATATATATATATATATATATATATATATATATATATATATATATATATATATATATATATATATATATATATACAGTACCCTCCCGAGTTTCACGCAATGTGAGTTTCGCGATCCGCGAGTTTCGCGCTGAGTCCTAAATTCTTACCATCCCGACTTTCGCGCATTATCTCCCCGAGTTTCGCACTGCTTCATACACTTTTTTTTTTTTGTTGTTGTGTGTGTGTGTATGTGTGTGTGTGCTTGTGCCTACAGCGCCATTAGGCAGTGACCTCCAGGGGTGGGATGGTAGGCTCTGGAGGTTCACTCGAGGGCTGTGATGGTTGGCCCTCGCCCGTGGTGGCGCAGGCAGGATTTTTATAGTGACGCTTGTGATTGGAGGTTCATGTCGCCCCCCTGTATCCTCCGATGCACGCGCAATCGTAGGTAGAGTTAATGGGCAGCATGTGGGTGTTGTTAGGCCACTCGACGGTGCAAAAATAGATTTTACAGCCCTCATCAAAGATCAAACTCGGATCACCTAGAACTCCACTCGGAGACGCTAACCACTCTGCTACCGCTTCCCCTAAGAGACGTACGGGACACGTCTTCCTACCGTTGGCGTCACGCGCAATGCCTTAGACCAGGTTGCCAGACCTGCTTCTAGAATACCTTGAAGTATGTTATGGCTTATAAGACGCTGCATCTTGGAAGACGCACCCTGATTTTGGAAAGAAATTTCTAAGAAATAATGATAAAAATAAACAGATTTTCTCGGTAGGCTTCTTCTTCTTCATCTTGTGACCACTACCACTTTGTAACGCTTCGTATAGGTCCTCTCCTCTCCTCCTCCTCTAGTGTTGGCCGAAGCCACCATCCCGGGAGGCGGGTCACAAACCCCATGCTAACACCCGGTACCCATTCACTGCTGGGTGGACAGGGGCTCAGGTTTTTTTAAGGAAACAGCCTAGCTATTTCCGCTCCGTTCGGTGATCGATAGCAGACGATAGATGTTGCTGTTGGCGGCAATCTTCCGAGCCTCAGACGCGGAACGAATACATCACACCTTGAGGACAGATTAGTTTATTTGAATGTCTTATGGAATTTGAAATACTTGTAACAGCTAGGTACTGAGGTACTGAATACATCACACCTTGAGGACAGATTAGTTTATTTGAATGTCTTATGGAATTTGAAATACTTGTAACAGGTAGGTACTGAGGTACTGAGTACTGAGGAAGTACTACAATATTTGTCTTGGAAGACGCATGAGTACTTTTCAGGGTATTTTTTTGGGGGAAAAGTGAGTCTTATAAGCCATAAAATGCGGTACTAAACCTCGAACCGGAATAAATAAGCATTTTTTCAGTGTTTTCAATACCTGAGTTTCGCGATTCTTGAGTTTAGCGCTATGCCTTAGGAAGAAAGCAAGCGCGAAACTCAGGATGGTACTGTATATATATATACAGTAAAAGCCTTATAACTCGGCACGATAGGGGCTCTGGCCCTTGCCGAGTTATTCAATGTGCCGAGTTATGCAATGTCCTCCTCTAATATAGGTAAAAAAAAAAAAAAAAAAAAATAATAAATAAAAAAAAAATAATAAAGTCAATACAGTACTGTAAAAGCATAAAAACTACAATTACCAATGAACGGGTAGCAGCAGGCATGTAATCCAAGGAGAGGGGAGCCTTGTTGTAACATGTAGAAGATGTTAGGGGGGGGACTCAGTCCCATTTTAATACTGGTATCACTTTAATCACTTTATAATCACAACTCTGTAATGTATTGTATACAGTACTGTACCTGTCCTGTACAACTGAATTTTAACATCACTGAAACACTTAATTACTGCCAACACTATACTTGTACCTTAAACTGAAACAGGCCTTAATCACTAATGTACAGAATTATTTTTTATGTCACTCGGGGTCAGTGCTGCTGTCGAAAATGTGAGTTGGCAGATCAGGGGAGATACTGCTCAGGAAGCTGCAACCAGACTCACTACTTGTAGAGGGCTGAGGTTCCCTGGCGTGTGGCTTTGGTTTGAAGAAGGCTGAAATTTTCGTTTGTTTCTGTTGTAACACTGTCTCTTGATAACAGCATTTCTTATGTCTCTCATAGGTGAGTAGAATGTATCAAATTGGCGTTCTCGAAGACCCGAGTTCGATCCCGAGTGAGACCCATAAATCCACTTGAAATCTTTCTGCACCGTCGAGTGGCCTACGAACACCCACAAGCCCTGTCCATTAACTCTACCTTTGACTGTGAGTGCATGGGAGGACACAGGGGACGGCATGAGCCTCTAATCACAGGCGTCACTATAACAATCCTGCATATATATATCAGAGGTGGGCACCGCAAACGAAAATCCACTTCCGCAAACGAAAATCCGCAAACCCCAATCATTATGTTCCGCAACCGCAAGTCCGCAAATTTATTGAAGTTCACATTTCCGCAACCGCAAGTCCGCAAACCGCAAACCAATTAGGTGATATTTTCTCTGCATATATTGCAAAAAAAGAGGTAAAGCACTTTGCGGTAGTAAATTTATAGAGGGAGGTCCCGAAGATACGAGCAGTTAGGTTCCACCTGACATACTCGTAAAGCGAAATCTCGTATAACGAAACACATAACTAATGGTAAAATATAGGTTTGGTTCCAGGACCCCATCAATTAAAAAAAAAAAAACATGTTTTTCAAGCTAAAATAAACTATAGCAAACACAACAAACACACAGCGTCTATATTACCCACACTGTACTACCTATTCTGTAGAAAAAGCATTCTGAGAGAAAATAGCACACAAAATAACATAACTGCACATTAATTAAACATAAAACATGCTTAACAAGCAAAAAAAACGTTGGAATGTAGGGGACGCTGCGTGATACAAGAGAAGGTAGTGTAGCGGTCCCAAGGTTGGGGCTGCACACCTGCTAATTACCCCTAAAGGTCAGGCCGCGCCATATGCTTAATTACCCTTCAGGTCACGCCTTGCTAGGGGTGACATGACTGCGGTCCCAAGGTTGGGGCCGCACACCTGCTAATTACCCCTAAATATCAGGCTGCTCTGACCTCACTGAGGTCAACCAAATCCCCCTTTGTCCAGCCTGGGAGTGGTAGGGCACGCATTTTGAACTTGATAATTTTACTCAACCCAGTTTGAATGTCGTATCATTGGATTTTCGATCTTGTATATTGAAAATAGACCCTAAGTTACACATCTCGTATCATCGGATTCTCGTATACCGAATGCTCGTATAACGGGACCTCCCTGTACAGGGAGGTCCCGAAGATACGAGCAGTTAGGTTCCACCTGGCATACTCGTAAAGCGAAATCTCGTACAGCGAAACACATAACTAATGGTAAAATATAGGTTTGGTTCCAGGACCCCATTAATAAAAAAAGAAAAAAGAAAAAAAAAGACGTTTTTCAAGCTAAAATTAACTATAGCAAACACAACAAACACGCAGCGTCTATATTACACACACTGTACTACCTATTCTGTAGAAAAAGCATTTTTAAAGAGAAAATAGCACACAAAATAACATAACTGCACATTAATTAAACATAAAACATGCATAACAAGCAAAAATGACGTTGTAATGTAGGGGACGCCGTGTGATACAAGAGAAGGTAGTGTAGCGGTCCCAAGGTTGGGGCCGCATACCTGCTAATTACCCCTAAAGGTCAGGCCGCGCCATATGCTTAATTACCCTTCAGGTCAGGCCTTGCTAGGGGTGACCTGACTGCGGTCCCAAGGTTGGGGCTGCACACCTGCTAATTACCCCTAAATGTCAGGCCGCACCATATGCTTAATTACTCTTCAGGTCACGGCTTGCTAGGGGTGAACTCACTGGGGTCAACCAAATCCCCCTTTGTCCAGACAGGGAGTGGTAGAGCGCGCATTTTGAGCTTGATAATTTTACTCACCCCAGTTTGAATGTCGTATCATTGGATTTTCGATCTCGTATATTGAAAATAGACCCTAATTTACACATCTCGTATCATCGGATTCTCATATACCGAATTCTCGTATAACGGGACCTCCCTGTATATTATTTACTAAATCACTTATGGCAATAATATATATATATATATATATATATATATATATATATATATATATATATATATATATATATATATATATATAATATATATCAATAATTAGGTTTTTTTATTACTTAAGTCGCAGCCCCCCACAGATGTTATAGCTCACATTTTACCTTTCCCTCATTGTGACCACTCACTCAATATATCAACTTAAGTGCACACAAAGGGGTAATAATAAGTATAAGTACACTACACTCCAAATTATATTTCATTGATAAGATATCAGACCCTTAACCTCAGACTCTTCATTCAGAGTCGACTGGTCCCTTATTGACCTTATAGAGTTCCATATTGAGCAGGTCCATGTTCCCCTTCATGAAGCCAAATTTCTCAAAATTATCGGAGGTCATATACTCGCTCTCTTGGCCTTCATGATGTTCGACCCCTGGGAGAAAAGTCTCTCCACAGCTGAAGAGCTGGGTATGGCATTGTTGTACTTAAAGAACACAAATACCCAGGTGGCACGGGAGATGAAAGGATGGACAAAATATATACATTTGTAATATATATATATATATACAGGGAGGTCCCGAAGATACGAGCAGTTAGGTTCCACCTGGCATACTCGTAAAGTGAAATCTCGTATAACGAAACACATAACTAATGGTAAAATATAGGTTTGGTTCCAGGATCCCATCAATTAAAAAACCAAAAAAAAAAAAAAAAAATTTCAAGCTAAAATAAACTATAGCAAACACAACAAACACACAGCGTCTATATTACCTACACTGTACTACCTATTCTGTAGAAAAAGCATTCTGAAAGAGAAAATAGCACACAAAATAACATAACTGCACATTAATTAAACATAAAACATAAATGATGTCATCAAGCTCATTATCAGTCACCAGCCAATGATAAACTGTTTTTAAAACTTCTCGACCAATCACAAGTCAGCGAGACATATTTCCGGGCAAGAATGGCATGCCAGACTGCCTCTCCGCCTTCTGTCCCAGTCATCTCAAACTAATTCTCGTTTTATTTGGAATGCTTGCATTTTAAGTAGTTTTAATGTATCAGATAGTAAGATATATAAGTAAGGAGCCTGTGTTGCTAGTGTTTTGGTGGTAGAAGGTGTGTATGTGGGTTGAAATAGTGAATATTCGTGTCATGGGGCAGCCCCGCGGCAAGAATTTTTCTCCATCACTCTGCCCCGCCAGTCGCGCCTCATCATAGCATCTTTAAATCACCCTTATTTAAGGTGAAACACGGTGCTACATTGATATAGATAATGACACGTGTATATAACATCTCACCATAATCACTAAGTTGTATAATAACGAGTAATAAGACGTTTAATCCTGCCCAAACCTACTGTGGCGGCTCCAGCGGCGCCGCCACTCAAAACTTTTGAGTAAAAACTCGCCGTCATCTGCCTCACCTGTGCCTTCCTGAAGACAGTCAGCTCCCACGCCTGTGATAGCACCATGGGATTTCACCAGGGATCATAGGATTCCTCAAGGGGTTCTCGCTCCCCTACTAAATATTACCAAAGACATCTATCTCCCTTGGTCTAATGGTGTTGATATCCACCTCACGGGCTTCATGGGCTGGCTCATGATGCTGCTGCTGCTGTTGCTGCTGCTACTGCCAAAGGCCGCGCTGCCAGACGTGGATGAGTCCCTTGCTTGTATTTCATCTCTTTACTCATATATATGAATGATATCCATCCAAATGCAATCATATGTCTACATTCACCTAGAGAAATGATATTTCATAGCATACCAAACAATAATAAGCGAGCCTGGAGACTTCCTACCTCTGCTAATACCAGTCTCGAGCAGTCGTTGGCCAGTCTGCATGTTATTTTCAGATTGATTATCGTATAGCCTTAGGTAAAATCATATATGTAGTCAGTAAATGTTTATAAATTTAGTAAATAACTTGTAATTTACTTTAGTAAATAACTTGGTAATTTTACTCACCCCAGTTTGAATGTCGTAACATTGGATTTTCGATCTCGTATATTGAAAATAGACCCTAATTTACACATCTCGTATCATCGGATTCTCGTATATCGAATGCTCGTATAACGGGACCTCCCTGTATATATATATATATATATAATATATATATATATATATATATATATATATATATATATATATATATATATATATATATACTACACTACCCTCCCGAGTTTCACGCTATGCGAGTTTCGCGATCCTCGAGTTTCGCGCCGAGTCCTAAATTCTTACCATCCCGACTTTCGCGCATTATATCCCAGAGTTTCGCGTTTTTTTTTTTTTTTTTTTTTTTTTTTTTTTTTTAATGTGTGTGTGCCTACAGCACCGTTAGGCAGTGACCTCCAGGGGTGGGATGGTAGGCCCTGGAGGTTAATTTGAGGGCTGTGATGGTTGGCCCTTGCCCGTGGTGGCGCAGACAGAATTTCTAGTGACGCCTGTGATTAGAGGCTCATGCCACCCCCTGTGTCCTCCGATGCACTCGCAATCGAAGGTAGAGTTAATGGGCAGCGTCTGAGTGTTCTTAGGCCACTCAACGGGGTGCAGAGAAAGATTTTAAGTGGATTTTACAGCCCTCGTCAAGGATCGAACTCGGGTCACCGAGAACGCCACTCGGAGACTTCTTCTTCTTCTTGTGACCTTTTCTGCTTAGTATCACTTTGTAGGTCGTCTGTCAAGCTCGTGCTCGAGCTTGACACATATCTTGACGCTAACCACTCTGCTACCGCCTAGCTCCCATAAGAGACGTACGGGACACGTCTTCCTACCTTCCTCCTTAGTATATTATTATAATAGGCTTAGTATAGCTTGTATGTAGTTTTGCTTTGTTTTTTTCCTTTTGTTTGTGTTTTTCTCTACAGGAGCAGCCAGTGTCACATAAGATAGGTAACACCTCGAAATAAGTAGCACCTTACCTTACACCCCCGCCGTTCCTTACTTATTTACCACAAAATAATCCTTTCAAAGTGATTAACCATGATGTGTGTGGTACTGTGGTTTCTGGAGGTACTGGAGGAGACAGGAGAGAAGAGAGGAAGGCATTGCCCGGGAGGCGGGTCACAAACCCTAGGCTAACACCCAGTACCCATTCACTGCTGGGTGGACAGGGGCTTGGGGCATTTTCAGGATATTTTTTTGGGGAAAAAGTTAGTCTTATAAGCTGTAAAATACGGTAGGTACACAGCCCTCAAGTTAACCTACAGGGCCTACCATCCCACCCCTGGAGGTTTCAATACCCGAGTTTCGCGTTCCGCGAGTTTCGCGCTATGCCTCCAGAAGAAAGCAAGCGCGAAACTCGGGAGGGTAGTGTATATATATATATATATATATATATATATATATATATATATATATATATATATATATATATATATATATAATTATATATATATATATAAAGTAAAAAATTTAAGTAATCGGGATGAGAAAAAAAATTGTCCTCTTCGTCTTCACTTGGGCTGCCTCCTTCTGACTTCTGAGGTGTCCAAGACACCGTGCTCCGTGACCTCGAACAGCAGTCTTGATTTCATGGCATCTATCCTTCTCAGGGTTAAGAAGGCGAACCCAGGCAGCTTGAAGAGGGGGTGGATTGCTGTCAATCAATCATTAGGGGCATACGCCGGGGGGGCGCGTTGCCTCGCCCACCCTACGACGACACTCCCAGGGGTCACCACGCGCGAGTAGTCATGCAGGCTCTCTTCCCATACCAAGCAGCTCTCGACAAGAAACATCAACATGCCCCAGCCACGAGCCAGCGCCCTCTTGGCCTCCTCCACGCCGGATTGTCTCTTACAGATACAACCCGATGGGAAGGATTGTTTTCAGGATAGCGAGCCACATGCCCATATAGCCGAAGCTGGCGCTGACGAACTATGCACGTAATAGGCCTCAATTCAGTTTCAAGGTGCAATCGCTGATTTGACACGTAATCGTCCCAGCGATACCCCATGATTCTGCGAAGATACTTATTACCAAAGGCATCGATTCTCCTCTTCAAGTCGCTATTTAGTGTCCATGTCTCACAACCATAGAGTAAGACAGGGATTACAAGCGACTTGAAGATCCAGAGCTTTGTCTTCCTGCACAGGTACCGACAAAGCCAATACTCGTGCTGAGCGAGTCCATAACCCCGTGAGCTATGCCAATCCGCCGTAAGACTTCTTGACGTGACCCGCCATCATTATGGACTGCGCTACCAAAGTATGTAAAACTTTCCAAGATCTGAATGTCCTCTCCGCATGTATGAACAGACTGTTCTGTTTCATCTAGTAAGCCTCCAAACACCTGGACCTTGGTCTTGAGCCAGGAGACCTCAAGTCCCAAAGGCTTTGCCTCCTCGAGCAGCGCCTCGAGAGCCATCACCAGGACCTCCAGCGACTCAGCAAAGATTACTGCATCATCGTCAAAAACAAGATCAGTGATCTTGATGTTGCCGAGAGATGGATGCTCCACAATCACTTTGATCTACAACTTTGCCTAATACCCAGTCCATACAAATGTTGAAAAGTGATGGGGCAAGGACGCACCCTTGCCTCACTCCTGTATTAACAGGAAAGAAGCTGGATACACCTCCCCCACACTTCACAGCACTCTCAGTTCCAGAGTACAGGATTTCTGTGGCCATCAAAAAATCCATTTGATCAAAGAGGGAGAATCACTGGTAGGCAAGCAGCGTTCTCTGGACGGTGCGCGTAGCCGCTCAGGAATCGTGTTCAAAATTGAGAGTTTGCGGACATATTTGCATTTGCGGAAGCAAATCCGCAAACATTTACACTTCCGGAAATCCGCAAACGAATTCGGACTTCCACAATTTGCAGAAGTTGCGGTTTGCGGAAGTGTTTGCGGAAGTGCCCACCTCTGATATATATATATATATATATATATATATATATATATATATATATATATAATATATATATATATATATATATAATATATATATATATATATATATATATATATATGTATATATATATATATATATATATATATATATATATATACAGTCAAACCTCGATATAACGGACCTCGATGTAACGGACTTCGGATATAACGGACTCCATTTGCGTGATTTTTTTTTTTTTTTTTTTTTTTTTTTTTTCATATTAGACCGCTTATCGCCGCTCGAATTGTCAACTCAAGATAATTGTATTATTTTCTCATTTTATTTTCTCATGTTTGGATTTTAAGGAGTTTTGATGTATCACATATTAAGATATAATATTATAAGGAAGGAGCCAGTGTTGCTAGTGATTTAGTGGTACACGTAGAAGGTGTGTATTGTTTAAAATAGTGACTTAGTGTTATGGCGTGGCCGCTGCTACGGCTCCCTGTTACCTCAACACCCTAAATCACCCTTATCTAAGGTGACACACAGTACTACACTGACCTAAATAGTGACACGTGTATAGAACTGCACTTCACAACCATATAATATATATAATAATGAACATTAGTCATGATAATAAGCAATACCTTTGGAAGTCACGGCTGAATCTGGCTCGTTGTAATTTGTTTACCTTTCACTAGAGCTTGAGCTTGACTAGCTACACAGTCTGGTTGTCTTTGTGATTATTTCTCATTTATTTCACGTGTAGGAGCGGACCAAATTCAGCATGTAGTGCCAGTCACTGTTTACCTCCCAACATAGCTACAGTCTGGTTGTGTTTGTGATTATTTCTCATTTATTTCACAATTTTTCCGTTTTTTTCATATATTTTTCCCCCCTTGGAAATATATCCTCGCTATAACGGACAATCGGCTTTAACAGACCACTCCTCCCCCCCTTTAGTCCGTTATATCGAAGTTTGACTGTATATATATATATATATAAAAATACCGTATTTGCCGGCATAAGACGCACCTCCACATAAGACGCACCCCTATTTTACAAGGAAGTTTTGGGAAAAAAAATATATTGGTGTTTTGAGGGAAAAAATATCGTAAATTTATCAGGTTATTAAAAAAAAATATTTTGTAGTGGAAAACAAATGATTATGAGCATGTACCTAAATACAATATTCACAGTGCAGTGAATGTGAATGAAAAATTATACTAGTTAAAATGTTAAGGGAATGACACTGTTAGGGTAACCAAAATCGGTCATAATATATTGCAAGATGCCTCCACGAATTGATTTCCTAATATTTTGCTACCTATGACATATAGCTTAGATTTAATGTTGTAGGTATGCCTTTGTTGCTTTTCTGCTATGTGTTTAGACTTTGTGGAAATTTGCAGTATAGATATTGGTATTATTTCAGTAGTGGGCTTTCAAAAGTCCTAGGACTCTTACCTACATCATCGTGTAGCTTTCTTCATTGTGAGTATTTTGAGCCCCATTTCCCATGGCGCAATTGAATAATAATGGCATTACACGTAGTACCGAAAATCTACCGTTATTTCAGGCAGAATGATAAATTAGGTTAAATCATATTAGGTTAGGTTAGAGGTAGGGTTTGGTTTAGTAACAGATGATAGAGAAAAAACGAAAATGACCAATAATATGGCAGTGTGAAGCGTAGCAATGTTTGTGGGGTGGACCTGGAGGGGCAGGTTGCCCCCCACCCCCACACACACATCTAAACAAACATTGATTTCCGACAAAAACGAGAGCCCGATTAATTCAACACATCAAAACTATTCAGGAGGACTAAGTTTCGGCCTCGAAATTGGTGGTTGCCCAATAACAAAAAAATTATGAAGATATTCAGGTAACACTGTAAGGTAACCATCTCTACCTTGTTGTTATTGTTGTAATTGTTGAAGGGCACTATTGTCGGGATCGACGATATTTTATCGATCGACGACTGGTTTACACCTATGAATCTATCACAGTCGCGAGGGTTGATTAGTCTTCTTCAGGAAGGTACAGGTGAAGGCTGGTTCACACTCTGCAATCACGGCAGCGTTCTGTCAGCCGTGCCTTGTATTCACACTATTAATCCCGGTTCCATCATTTTCGGCAGTTCCTGCTCACCCTCTAAGCAGACATGGTGCCTCAGAGGCTATGGTTGAAGAAATTTGCATTAATAGCACTTCTGTTGGATGAAGAAGAGGAGTTGAACTCTAAAGGACTGTTTTTGGTACATAAAGCCTTGAGAGAACGACAATTATCAGCACGGCACAGTCTCATTACGTTAAAATATTCTTCCCCAGAAACCGTTACGTGACAGGACGGTGATGTATTGGAGCCGTGACGGTGGCGCACCGTTTAGTGTAACACGTCTATTTGTTTGAATGTAAGAGATTCTAATGGATGTGTTGAGACAGTGCTGTGTCACCATGATGGTATGGTGTGATTCGGCCTTGAGGCGGATGGTGTGGTGCCGTGATGGTCTTGGTCTTGGTGTACCGTGTGGAAGACTTTTGTCCCGTCTACAGGTACCGTTGCGGTCTTTTTACTAGCACTCTTTCATACAGTTTCCTTATCCGTAGAGGTACAGGGGTGAGGATTGAGGGGTCGAGGTGGTACAAAGGCCTATGCTGTCTCCTATCCCACCTTGCTTACCACTGTAGCGGCGCTAACACACACACGCACATACACACCTGCATTGGCTTAGGCCACCCCCGTCTGGGACCAGGATTAGAGGGTGACCTGACACTGACCTGACTTGTCCTCGCCAACACAACTGCAGCACCAGCCATGTAATTCAGTCAGCCACAGGACACACAGACACACACACCGCACACCTCTTGTCCCCACGTTGTACAATGACTTGCTGTCAAATAAACTACAAAGCCACGACGCCCTTTCTCCATCCTTGTGTGTATAGACAGACTCCCCAAGATACTACACCTCCCTCTCACCGCTCACACACCTTCAAATACAACTTTAACACGCTCTTTGTTTCGCTATTCCATATCAACAATACTCAGTCCCAGCAAAAATTCCATCACCATTTTCTGCCTCCCTCCTTTCATCTCCTTCCAACTGTTGTGTCAACTTGTGTGGCTCGAGTTGAATGTGGGTTAAGGCGACAACTAATATGCGGGATGTTTGTCTTTTCCATGGGTGCGGGGAGGAGTCTGAGTGGTAATGACCCATGGTGGGTGCACGGAGGGCGTCGCCAAGTGAGGTATCCCAGGTGAAGCGGCAGACCTGAGATATCAGACGTTTTACAATGGAGAGCAGCAGCGGGGGGTGGATGATGTTTACATCTGACACGGCCATCTTGGCAGCAACAATCGCTATCTTGCTGCCCTAGCTCATGTTTTCTCTTAATTAAACTCGAACCTTTTCTTAGTATTATACATTACTGTTGATAACACACTTACAAATTTGTGCTCAGTGGACTACTGCTCAACACAGATCACTCCAGACCCCTTTAGTAATACACCAACGGCTGTTCTGCATTCTCTGCCCGACCTCTCATTCGCTAATATGGCCGCATTAGACGCAGGGTGAACTTTGCATTCCTATTTAAGGGAAAAAACTGCGTCTTATGTGCCGGCAAATACGGTACATATATATAGTAAACCCTCACTATAACGAACCAATTGGGGGGAAGGGTTTACGTTATATCCGAAAGTTTGTTATATCTGAAGGATCCAAACTTTTCGCATATAACAAACTTTGTTTGTTATATGAGGTGAAAGTTTGCTATTTCCAACCATTTTCATGTACAGTACCCTCCCGAGTTTCACGCTATCCGAGTTTTGCGATCCTCGAGTTTCGCGCTGATTCCTAAATTCTTGCCATCCCGACATTCATGCATTATCCCACTGAGATTTGCGCTGCTTCGTACACGTAAGAAATTTCTAAGAAAAAAATATATATAAATAAACAGATTTTCTACCGGTAGGCGGTAGTAAAATCTACCGATTTTCTCAGTAGACTTCTTCTACTTCTTCTTGTGACCTCTACTGCTTAGTATTGCTTCATAGGTCCTCTCCTTTCCTCTAGTGTTGGTGGAAGCCACCACCCCGGGAGGCGGGTCACAAACCCCCGGCTAACACCCTGTACCCATTCACTACTGGATGGACAGGGGCTCGGGTTATTTTAAGGAAACAGCCCAAAAATAAACAGATTTTCTACCGGTAGGCTGTAGTAAAATCTACCAATTTTCTGGGTAGCTTTCTTCTCCTTCTTATGACCTCTACCGCTTAGTATCGCATCCTAGGTCCTCTCCTCTAGTGTTGGCCGAAGCCACCACCCCGGGAGGCGGGTCACAAACCCCTGGTACCCATTCACTGCTGGGTGGACAGGGGCTCAGGTTTTTTTAAGGAAACAGCCCAAAAATAAACAATTTCTACCAGTAGGCTGTAGTAAAATCTACCAATTTTCTCGGTAAATTATAATTATACATCAACACTAGCATACGATAGATGGCGCATTGGCGCTGTTGGCGGCAGCCTCAGAGGCGTAACATAAACATAACAGCGTGAGGACAGATTAGTTGATTTTAATATCTTATGGTCAATATAAAAACGATTTTAACAGAAAAATCTGAAATGTTTGAGTACCTATCTGATGTGTTTCACCGTCATCAGGTCCTTGGCGTCTGGCGAGCTCCCGGTGGCGCCCAACACCACGAGCGCCGGACACCCTCAGGAGACCCGACCCAGAAATGTTTTCAAAGTTGGAGCCAGCAGTCACCGCCTACTGGAGCTCCTGGCGGGGATAACAAGCCAACCCCCATGGTAGCGGGCCGGGCAGCCCCCCCATGGCCACTCTTCCCCTTCATCCCCGATGCGTATGTAACGCGAGAAATTACATTAATAGGGGAAGAGATGAAATAACACATAAGTATCAATAAGCTAACGAGGAATTTTCCTCCACGCCTCATTCCTGAATCACTGGTTAGGCTTATATTTTAAGCCAGTGGTAGTTGACCAAGTATCGAAACGAAGTGAGAAGGGGAGCTGAACGTCAGGTTAGCATTTAGTAGCAGACGGACTCCCGGTGGGTAAGCCCACTGGGAGGTGACCTTATTCGCCCTTGGTAAAGGTATGTTGTGAAACGTTTGTTAACTAGAGATGTAGACATGACTTACTGGTGATTCATTTTGTTGACCAAGACTAATGAAGTGCATTACTTAGGGTCCCAAGGTAGGATGCTGTTGGCGTACCAGGGGGCCAAGCGCTCACAAATTAGCAGAGGGGGCAACCACAACATGTCACAGCCAGCCGTGTGAGGACAAGGAGAAAAGAAGGAAATAGAAAAATAAGTGAGAGGGAAACAGTTGGAAGTGGGATAGACTACGTATACATTATATTAGGATAACGACTTGAGCATTACATGTGCGTATCGTTAAGGGGTAACAGTGCGACTGAAGTTACCAAAGATAGTAAACTATATTAGGATAACGACTTGAGTATTTCGCGTGCGTATCGCTAGGAGGGAAGGAAGACTTAATATTAAGATAACTTGTGAATGTATAATAACTACATAATGGAGACAGTAAAGAGTTAAATATATTATGATTAGAAATATATTAACACGTTATCATTCTGTTTCCAACCAGTCCTTACATATTTTCTTAAATCTTTTTATTTTTGTTCAATCATATATTTTTTCCCACTTAATGTGGGTGGTGGCAGCGGAGTAACCAGGACTGTAGAGTACACTCCCAAGGTGGGCACTACATAATGGTAACAAAGTTGTAGATGGTCAAAATGATCACGACACGTAGCAGCCTGCTGTGCCCCCCCCAGACGGAGTGTGTATCCTGCTGAGTGCCCCGCACTCCTCGTCAGGATGGACAAGCCAGTCCTCATGCCGCACGCCAGCAGCACGAACACTCTCCTCTCTTCCGGGAACGGCGAGTGTAGCCATGCCCCTCGCCTCCCGTCTTTTTTGCCCGCAGCCTAGCGCCGCCACGCTGCTGCACTAGGCTGCCACCAATCAACGCACTCCACCTCTGCGACATCAAAGCATCTCTCTGACGGGCTCAAGCTAGCCCATGGTCCGGGCTGGGCTAGAGGTCCTGGAGGTCCTGGGGCTGGATCCTATCGGGCTGGGGGCCCGATAGACAAAAAAAAAAAAATCTTATGATGTTTGAAATACTTGTAGCAGGTAAGTACTGAGGTACTGAGTACTGAGGAAGTACGTACTACAACATTCGTCTTGGAAGATGCATGAGTATTTTTAGGGTATTTTTTGTGGGAAAAAGTGCTTCTTATAAGCCGTAAAATACGGTAGACCCTACACCTTGCACCGGAATAAATAAGCATTTTTTCAGTGTTTTCAATACCACAAGTTTCGCGATCCTTAACCCGTCGGGTGCTAGCGACGTAGATCTACGTCGGCAGGGCGTGTCACCCCCAGTGCCAGCGACGTAAATTTACGTTAGCATAATTAAAAATTAATTTCGGCAAAACGAATAACTAATTATTTTCCATTTCCACATAGGGTTCCACATGCACCCTTTGAGCAATGTGGCAACATTATAGCATGTGGATAAAGGTGCTCTTACACCAAGCGGGTCGAGTCGAATCGAGTAGAGTCGAGGCGAGTCAAGGAGAATAATTGTCATAACGAGTGAAGACTCGTTGTGATTCGAATTGACTCGACTCGACTCAAATTGTTTGGTGTAAAACTAATCCTAAGGTGTGCGTAGGTGACTATAGGGATAAGAGATTGATGGTGCTTCAGTTTGTTTTGTCACCACGAGCGCTATTTTGTCTCGTCCTAGAAAGCAAATTTTGACAGACTTTTGAGTTGGTTGAAGAAGTTTTTAGGGAGAACCAAAGACTACTATACTGGATTGCTACTCAGTTTGGGCTATTTCCAGTGGAGGCCAGTTTTGCGATTCCTGACATTTTCGAACATCACTCCCATCTCCCTTCCTGTGGTTTATCAGTATAAATGATATACCGTTATCTTCGTAAATGTTTGTTCTATAATATTATCAAATAAAGAACAGTAAAATACACTAAAGAAATGCCATTATGAGAGAGTGAAGAAATATGCATGAACTTAATATTCAATTAAACTCTTCGCCATTTAATATTTTGCGAGAAAACATTTTACATGAAACATATGCAATAGAAATTTGATAGAACATATCAAAGTGGAATGTTATTAGCTTTCCGTTAATATATTTCGTTTTCTGATAAATGAATTAGTACTATTCATAAATTAGCGTTAACTAAATAAATAACCTCATCAATCGGGAAAATTACAAGTTTGATGATGTAATTGTTTTACTTAACGCTAATTTATGCATGGTTCTAATTCATATTTCAGAAAACGAAATATATCAATGGAAAGCTAATAAAATTCCGCCTGTATTGATATGTTTCATGTAAAAAAGTTTTCACGCAAACTATTAAATGGCGAAGAGTTAAGTTCATGCATATTTCTTCAGTCTCATAATGGCAGTTCTTTAGTGTATTTCACAGTTTTTTATTTAAAAATATTACAGAACAAACATTTACGAAGTTAACAGTGTATCATTTATACTGATAAACCATAGTCTACTGTATTCATGGAACACTTTTTTACTTGCCGATCCGATTGATGATGTTATATTTTTAGTTAATGCTAATTTATGCATGGTTCTAATTCATTTATCAGAAAACGAAATATACCAATGGAAAGCTAATGAAAATCCGCTTCTATTGCTATGTTTCATGTAAAAAGTTTAATCACAAAATATTAAATGGCGAAGAGTTTAAGTGAATATTGAGTTCATGCATATTTCTTCACTCTCTCATAATGACATTTCTTTTGTGTATTTTACTGTTTTTTATTTGATAATATTATAGAACAAACATTTACGAAGATAACGGTATATCATTTATACTGATAAACCATAGGAAGGGAGATGGGAGTGCTGTTCAAAAATGTCAGGAATCGCAAAACTGGCCTCCACTGTCATGGGCGGGTTGGCGCGGGGCACGAGTAGCAAGTCCAGTATAGAGTAGTCTTTGGGAGAACCTAAGTGACTTTGATTCTAACGACTCTTTTGACGACTCTTGTGATGACCAGCGTTCAATTAATTTGTGTTGTCATGACATGACAACACCATTCAGAGAGTGACGCAAACACCCTCACAGACCTGTGCAGGGCCGTCAAGAGATACACCCGCGCATTTGGGAGTCTCGCACTTCATCTCAACAATCCCGGCCACGGGAACACAAAAGTGGCCACAACGACAGTGCCACGTCTGCCAGCAAACCACACGACATGCCAAGAAGCGGAAGGACACGCGTTACCAGTGCAGTGACTGTAATGTAAGGCTTTGCCTGGAGCCCTGCTTAAAAAAATATCATACATTGATCCATTATTTATAAGTGTAAATGTCTGTCGAGTAGTGAAATAAGAGTCCAGTGACATTGTAATAATACTGTAATAATATTACAGTTATTGAAAACTATTATAAGATTATGAAAATGTATTTGCAGTCTGTATACTTCAAGGGTTGAAATGTAGTCATGCATCACACTCAAACAAAAAACTCTATGGATAAAAAACCTAAATGTAGCAAAAGTTTTCATGGCTAATTTTGACATGAAAAATAAATTTGTTAAGGGTTTGTGTGTCATTATATTGTTTAATTTAACCAATAGAACACAAATATCCAAACAAAAGAAATTCGAAATCGGCTGGCACTGACGTGTGTCAGCGGCCAAAAATTAGGCAGCACCCGACGGGTTAAGTTTAGCGCTATGCCTTCGGAAGAAAGCAAGCGCGAAACTCGGGAGGGTACTGTATAATGAACTTTGTTACATTAGATGAAAGTTCGTATACTTACGTACATGCAGCCATCACAAGTAATACACGTATACAGGGAAATTAAAACAATATGTGCTGAGGCACAGGAGGACGTGTGAGGTTTTTACACTAAGGCTAACAAAGTTATACTGATCGGCGCGCAGCTGCGCACCGCCCAGTAGGCTTTGTTTTCACTGCCACAGTCCGACCTGTGTGTACATGTTCGGCCAGCCCACCACTGAACCAAACTCCCCATTTACCGAATCGGTAAATCCACGCATATATCGGACTAGCAAAAAAGTTTGTTAAAGCCAAAATTTGTTATATCGAGGTCAATTAAAGTGAGGGTTTACTGTATACAGTAAAACCCTTATAACTCGGCACTGTATAACTCGGAATTTGATATAACTCGGCATAGCAAGGACACAGGGTTTTTTTTTTATTATTTTTTTTTTTTTTAAGAAAAGTAACTGTGGGAATCACAATGAGGTTATTTTCAAGAAAATCCTGTAGTTAGTTTCGGAGCTACAGCCATGTGTAGAGGGCCGCCAACCTGCCGAAAAGGGGGACGCATGGGGAATATGCCACTCGGTGACGCTAACCATTCTGCTACCGCCTCACCTAAACTGCATCTCATGGTTTTCACTCGGCATATCATGCCCTCACAACCTCTTGTGTGAACATGTAAACAGAAAGTCGGCAAAAAATAATGTATCTCGGCATATTGATGTTATAACTGCATCTCTTTGCTTACACTCGGCATATCGTCAGTTGCATAAAGTCGTGTTTTTGTCCTTTTGACCCTTTCCTGCAGGCTCAGTCTCTTCAATTTCATTCCCTTCCTGCTGGAGACACCCTTGCGTGATGGAGCTGACATCTTGAAATACAGTACTGTATGATGTAATCCCAAAACACGTAAAATAGGTGGCAAAGTAAAGCAAAGGTCGGGAAGCAGCGTGTAGGCTGTCAGCTGAGCCGTGTTTATGTCGTCCAAGCACCGTCTTGGATACGAATTCCGTTTTTTGTCGAAATTGAAAAAGGATTGGTTTCTGCTTCAAAAACAACAAGCTTGGTAGGAGCCGAAATAATAATCAATGCAAAACATTGCAAACAATATCACAAAGTAGTATAACACACATTTCAGCACGTGTTATTGGATTGGGATTCGTAATCCAAGACGGTGCTTGGACAACAAAAACACGGCGCAGCCTACGCGCTGGTTCCAGCAGGTCTCTGTCCAACTCTAAACTCCTAGCAACTCCTAAGTTTAAGAGTTCCTAGAAGTTAGCTCGGGTGTTGCTGTGAGTTGCTATGACTCTTAGCAACTCACAGCAACACCCGAGCTAACTTCTAGGAACTCTTAAACTTAGGAGTTGCTAGGAGTTGCTAAGAAGCTTTATGAATACAGCAAGCTGCTGACCTTTGCTTTACTTTGCCACCTATTTTATGTGTTTTAGGATTACATCATACAGTACTGTATACAGGAGAACCTCGTTTAACCGGCATTTAAAACAACGGCAGCCTCAAAACAACGGCACTAACCGACCCAGGCTTTTTTTTTTTTTTTTTTTTTTTTTTTTTTTTTTTTTTTTTTTTTTTTTCTTCCTCCGGGCCTCCAGCAGGGAGGACCACGGGCTAGCTTGAGCTCGTCAGAGAGATCCTGTGAAAAAAGAGAGGAGAGTGTTCGTGCTGCTGGCGTGCGACACGAGGACTAGCTTGTCCATCCTGACGAGGAGTGCGGGGCACTCAGCAGGATAACCCAGGCATTAATTAGGTATAATTATTTCAAAAACTGAGAAAATCGGCAGAAATTTTGTTCAAATTTGGCGGGGTACGCAGGGTTGGCAACCCTTTCATCCCTTTCACTGATAAACTCTGGAACTCTCTTCCTGTTTCTAGTTTTCCACTTTCCTATGACTTACATCTTTTCAAAAGAAGAGTAACAAGACACCTCCCGAACTAAATTGGCTCACCCCACTTTTTTATTTTATTCTCTTACTGTCTTCTTTATAGGGACTGGCAACTAAGCGTGCTTTGTGTTACCCATTTTTGTTGTGCCCTTGGCCAGTTCCTTTGATATGTATATAATAAAAAATAAAAAATAAAATAAAAAAGATTTTGGGCGATTCCATAAGAGTAACTCTCAAAACAACGGCAAAATGAGTTATCCGGCATGCGCTCCCCCCCGAGGGTGCCAGATAAACGAGGTTCTCCTGTATCAAGATGTCAGCTCTATCACGCAAGGGTGTCTCCAGCAGGAAGGGAATAAAATTGAAGAGCCTGAGCCTGCAGGAAAAGGTGAAAGTGCTGGCAAGGATGGATGCAGGTGCGTCCATGCGTGCTATTTGTGCTGAGTTTGATATCAAATCCAGCACATTCTATGATATCAAGAAAGTAAAAGAGAAGATTCGTGCCCAGGCCCTTACTTTGGAGGATCCAAGCACCTCCAAGACTACCAAGAAGAGGATTAAGCCAGTTAAGAACGTCTCCCTGGATGCAGCAGTGTACAAGTGGTACAAGCAGGAACGAGCAGTTGGAGTGACTGTAAGGGGGGTTGACCTCCAAAACGCTGCTGTAAGGTTGGCCAAGCACTTAAAGGTGACCAATTTCAAGGCTAGTGCTGGGTGGCTCTTCACTTTTCGGAGTCGCCACTGCCTAGCCAACCGAAAAGTGGTGGGAGAGAGTGCTAGTGCTGATCAAGCATCGGTGGTGCCTTTCCGTCAGAAATTGGAGAAAATTATGCAGGAGTCTGGCCTCCTTCACTCCCAACTCTACAACGCTGACGAGACGGGGCTTTTTTGGAGGTCTATGTCCGCCAACACCCAGGCATCAAAGCAGGAAAGGCACATTCCAGGGAGGAAATTAGCTAAGGATCGGATCTCCATTATGTGCTGTGGAAACGCTGACGGGTCGCACAGGCTGAAACCCATGGTTGTAGGCAAGGCAAAAACACCACGGGCACTCAAAAACGTCATGGGTAACCTGCCTGTTATCTACAGGGGCAACCTCTCGGCCTGGTTTAACCGTGAACTCACCAGTGAATGGTTCCACCATTTTTTTGTGCCTGCTGTTATTAATTTCCAGACAACTGTGTTGGCAATCACAATGGAGAATGTCAAAGCCATCCTCCTACTTGACAATGCCCCAGCACATCCGAGCCCAGATGAACTGGAGGCCCATGGTGGTAGAATTAAAGTAATGTTTATGCCACCCAACACCACCTCCCTAATCCAGCCCATGGACCAAGGCGTGATCGAGGCCTGCAAGCGACACTACAGAAACAAGCAGGTGGAGGAGTGCCTTGTGGTAGAAGAGGTAGAGGGACAAGAGGACACAAGGGGGGCTCAGTCGCTTGCGAATTTCAAAGCGTACAACTTACGCAACACTGTGTATAACTGGGCTGAGGCGTGGAACGGGCTCAAGTCCACCACCCTGAGCAATGCATGGAACAAGTTGCTGAAGGGGACTGAAGTAGAAGTGGACTTCACTGGGTTTGGTTTAGAAGATTTCACTGCAACAGTACATAAAGGTGGTGAGCCCGAAGTCACCGAGGAGAACATAGTTGAGTGGCTGGAGAGTGATGCTGGGGCTCTGGGCTACCACCATCAGACAGAAGAGGACATAGCAGCTAGTGTTGTGCAGGGAGCGGAGGCTGCTGTTGAAGCTGACA
Source organism: Chionoecetes opilio (assembly GCA_016584305.1). Classification (NCBI taxonomy): domain Eukaryota; kingdom Metazoa; phylum Arthropoda; class Malacostraca; order Decapoda; family Majidae; genus Chionoecetes; species Chionoecetes opilio. Next base: position 132,139 of record JACEEZ010015821.1, read on the forward strand.
GTGATGACGAAGCTGACCAGCCAGCCAGCATGAAATTGTCTCAGCTTCGTTTTCACCTGGATAAGGCTTTGGAGGGGTTGGTGGAACACCAATTTGATGCATTCTACTCACCTATGAGAGACATAAGAAATGCTGTTATCAAGAGGCAGTGTACAAGTCAGAAACAAACGAAAATTTCAGCCTTCTTCAAACCAAAGCCACACGCCAGGGAACCTCAGCCCTCTACAAGTAGTGAGTCTGGTTGCAGCTTCCTGAACAGTACCTCCCCTGATCTGCCAACTCACATTTTCGACAGCAGCACTGACCCCGAGTGACATAAAAAATTATTCTGTACATTAGTGATTAAGGGCTGTTTCACAGTTTAAGGTACAAGTATAGTGTTGCAGTAATTAAGTGCTTAAGTGATGTAAAATTAAGTTGTACAGGTACAGTACTGTATACAATACAGGACAGAGTTGTGATTATAGTGATTAAAGTGATACCAGTGTTAAAATGCGACTGAGTCCCCCTAACATCTTCTACATGTTACAACAAGGCTCCCCTCTCCTTGGATTACATGCCTGATGCTACCCGTGCATTGGTAAATGTAGTTTTTATGCTTTTACAGTACTGTATGTACTTTTTTTTTTTTTTTTTTTTTTTTTTTCCTTATATATATACTCATATCAGAGGAGGACAATGAATAACTCAGCACATTGAATAACTCGGCAAGGGCCAGAGCCCCTAGCGTGCCGAGTTATAAGGGTTTTACTGTACATACTTAAAAAAAAAAAAAAAAAAAAAATAGGCAGAAAGCAGTGTAAATACATGGTTAGCATAAACAAATGCAGCTGGTGGGAAACTAAGGTGCTTTGGTAACTTTTTGTTGGTGTATCAGATTGGTGTTTATTTTTTATTTTTGTATACTATACATTTTCATTTTGTATTTCCCAGATTTTTGTCCACTGAGAAAGATCTATATATAAGCAGCAAGCACAGCATGACCACATTGCAAACTTAAACAAATCAATTGCCGAGCAATGAGAATGGAAATTAGTGGTTTGATCATATTTTTATTATAAAAAAATATATTTTCTTAAGTTTCCTAGATTTTGTCCAGATTTACCAAAATACATAATACAGGAGAACCTCGTTTATCCGGCACCCACGGGGGGGAGCGCATGCCGGATAACTCATTTTGCCGTTGTTTTGAGAGTTACTCTTGTGGAATCGCCCAAAATCCCTTTTTTTTTTTTTTTTTTTTTTTTTCCCATCACAAGGAACTGGCCAAGGGCACAACAAAAATGGGTAACACAAAGGCCGCTTAGTTGCCAGTCCCTATAAAGAAGACAGTCAGAGAATAAAATAAAAAAGTGGGGTGAGCCAATTTAGTTCGGGAGGTGTCTTGTTACTCTTCTTTTGAAAAGATGTAAGTCATAGGAAAGTGGAAAAACAGAAACAGGAAGAGAGTTCCAGAGTTTATCAGTGGGAAAAAAAAAAAAAAAAAAAAAAAAAAAAAAAAAAAAAAAAAAAAAAAAAAAAAAAAAAAAAAAAAAAGCCTGGGTCGATTAGTGCCGTTGTTTTGAGGCTGCCGTTGTTTTAAATGCCGGTTAAACGAGGTTCTCCTGTAGCAAGGTAAAGGTAAATATGGGGGGATACGCTATGCTGCGCGTGACCTCGGTGCTCATCTCCGTCACATTAGCCCTTGAGCCTGTGGTGGGTGGTAACCTATTTCCCCGGGACACAGAGCTAGTGTGACATCTGGGTTACCACAGTTACCTTCCCCAGGTTTTCCCAGGTACCCATTTACCAACCCCGAAATGGAAGATGAAAAGCTGGGTGAGCTGTTCACCGACTTGCCCTGGCCCGGATTCGAACCAGGGCCCGCAGATTCTTAGCTAGGCGCGCTAGCTATTACCCCATGGAGGCGACTATCATGGTATCATCAAGGGTCTACTGTATTTTAATCCAATAAAAAAAAATCTAAATTTTGCTGGCTCTGGGTATTGGTGGAGTCTGGGAGTGGCTAGTACAGAGGTTAAATGTCTTTCAGAAAATATCAGGTTGAAAGAGCCAAGCAACTGAAAAACAAATCCTGATTTCTCCATTATGATAATGTGCCAGAACCTGATTTATGACTTTTGCACTAAACTGGAGATTACTGTGCTTCCCCACCCTTCCTACTTACCTAACCTGGGCCCTTTTGACTTTTCTTGTCTCCAAAACTAAAAGTCCACATAGAAAGGATGAAGATTCAACACAAGAAAATGCATTAAAGGAAATTCACAAGGAGACCAACACGCAATTTAGAAAATGACTATCAGGACTGTATAAAAAAGTGGAAATGGCATTGGGAGCCCTGTATCAACAGAGGAGGTGAGTATTTCAAAGAGCCGACAGGTTGTAGGTGACAATAAAAAATAAATAAAGAGCAAACCTTATCAAGTTAGTGAGTATATTATGCAACAACAAAAATTTGAGAAAAACAAGGTGACTTTTGAGAAAGAAAATATTAGGTGGTCAACTGATAATTATTCATATCCATATTTGTAAGAAAAAAGAAAAAAAAGAATGATAGGGTTAAAAAGACTGTTATTTGTGGAAGTGAATTAGTTAACAAAATTTTGCTAGATCCTGTGCAAGTTTGGAAGCATGGAGGAAAAGACGAGAACTTTGCAGTGTGTGCCATGACCTACAGATTGTTCTGAAATTATGCTAAAGGACATCCTCATAGTCCTAGTCAGAGTTACTACTATATACTGGTAACTAGTTGAACTCATGTTCGGTGCCAGCTAGCATTCATCTAATAGATATAGAAGATTATAAAAATAAATAGGATAAAAATAACAGAGACAAATTCATTGCCAGACCTAACACTATCTTGAGATAAGACAGAGAAAAAAATAAGAAATCATCAAATGGGATAAAAAGTATTACCTGATATGTGGTTTCTTGCCTATAACCTCCACCTGCTGGGTTGGCATCATGTTTACTAATGGATCCATACTGCTCATTTACTGGGTCATAGTCAGCTATACTGCCCACACGGCGAGTGGGTTGTTGATGCACTGTTGGGACACAGTTTGTTAGGCATAGTCACCAGGAAATGTTTATTAAAACAAATTATGGCAAACAGGTATTCTAGACCAACAGTTCTCATATCATTTATCATAAATACTCACCATCATTTTCTTTGTGACATACAAAGATCAAATGAAATTTTATAGTAATCTACAATTATGTATGCAGTTTATGGCTGCATAATATCTAAATTCATCATAAAACTCCCTTATTGATCAGATGATTATAGTAACTTAATAGTTCCTAGAATGGCTCAGGTTATTCCAGATTCTTAACATACATGAGGCGCTTCTTTACATGTTACAAATCAGAAGTTGAGAGTCTGCTCTAAATTAATGTTGAAACTCATCATCGTTTTAGAACACAATAAAAAAATATAAAGATTACAAATTCTTATCTACAAACCTCAACATATTTACTAGACACATTTGGTCAAACCATCTAATTGTTTTTGTTTAATGAAAAATGAAAAAAAAATATAACATGAAAATTACATACCCTAGGAACAGTTTATTTAATGAAAACAATGAGAGTAGAAGAAGTGAACTGCTTAGGGAGGGGAAGAGTCAAAAGTGTAAGGATGGAGGGATATAAAGAAATCAATAAAACTGCGGTGGTGTGCAATGAAGAAAATTAATTATGAATATGCTTGGATTGGATGGGACCACATCTCACATCAGAAATGCTTGGGAAAGGGGATTATGTGGGAAAGTAGTTGGTTAGATTATTCAACATATGCTGGGAATCAGGTATGGTACCGAGAGACTGGCAAGAGGCCTGTATTGAACACTAGAGTTGTACCGGATAGTGATTTGGCGGGATAACCGGATACTGGATATCTGGCCAAATAACTCTTAGTCGGATAACCGGAATCCGGCTAATCTGGATGGCCGGATTCACATATCTGGCCGGATTGCTGGATCTGGCTGGATATCCGGATTCGGCTGGACAATAAATCCCGGCCATTCATTCTCGGCGAGGGGATGAGCGATGCGATGCGAAGCGATGTTCCCATGTAGAAATTGGTGAACAGGACTCCGAGAGGGCTGTCCATCGCTATACCATCAATCTGCTGGTACATCAGACCACTAGGGCAAAGGAAGGGGGCTTCTTTCGTGCAGAGATGCAACATTGTCTTTAAGGCAATCTCTGGGATGTCGAGGGGCTTGGTGTCTTCACTGCGATAAATGCGATCGAGGATGAAATCAATAGTTTTGTCTACAGGAGCGTTCGTGAAGAGGCTTTCAACGTCGAGAGAGGCGATGATGTCGTTGGGGGCAGGAGGGGCGTCACGCAGAATTTCAAGGAAGTCGGAGGCAGAGGACAGGCTATATATATCAGCCTATATGTGCTGGGAACCTGAACATAAACACCACGATACTTGGTAAGGAACAAGATTCTCGCCGCCTCCTTTACCTAGAAGCAATAAACATCGCTTTTAAACTGCCCACAATCAACACCCAGACAGATGATTTCCAGGTGCTACCAACATCCAAACGACACATCTCCCTCAATAGAGAAACAGCCAATGGGCTACCGGCTTAGCCATTTAGCTCCGCCCACCCCTCCTTCTTTGATCCGCCAATTTGCTATATAATCTGCCTCCCCTGCCTTCACAATTCAGATCAAGCCTGAAGATGAAACAAGATTGTTCCGAAACGTTGCTGTCCATTGGACAACTTCTGAATAACTTATCAGAAGAACACAAGAAAATTATACGGCAAATAGAATCCGTGCATAAAAAGCTCAATAAAGGAGAATGCTCGACTGCTTTCAACTTCGTTTGCCTAAGAGAAAATATCCTGCCTGGCTACACTAACATATATATATATATATATATATATATATATATATATATATATTATATATATATATATATATATATATATATATATATATATATATATATATATATATATATATATATATATACAGTCAACCCTCGATTTAACGGACCTCGGTTTAACGGACTTTGGATTTAACGGACTCCATTTGCGTGACAAATTTGCAGGCAAGAATGGCATGCCAGAACGCTTATCACTGCTCGAATTGTCAACTCAACATAATTTATTATTTTCTCATTTTATTTTGGAATGCTTGGATTTTAAGGAGTTTTGATGTATCAGATATTAAGATGTATAAGGAAAGAGCCTGTGTTGCTAGTGATTTAGTGGTAGCAGGTGTGTATTGTTTAAAATAGTGATTATTAGTGTTATGGGGTGGTCGCTACAAGATTGTTTCCCTGTCACCTCAACACCTCAAATCACCCTTATTTAAAGTGACACACGGCGCCACACTGACCTATATAGTTACACGTGTATAGAACAGCTCATCACAACCATGTAATATATATAATAATGAGCAATAGTCATGATGATAAGCAATACCTTCGATACCCACGGCCTATCTTGCTTGTTATTGTTGTTCGTCTTCTTGTGACCTCCTATGCTTAGGATGGCTTTGTAGGTGTCAAGCTCGAGCTCGAGCTTGCATGATATGCATGTTTGAATAATAGCCATTAAAATGCGATTATGTCTACATTCACCTAGAATAATGATATTTCATAGCATACCAAGCAGTAATGAGCGAGACTTGATACTTACTACCTCTCCTAATACCAGTCCTGAACAGTCGTGGGCGAGTGTGCCAATCCCTGATGTAGCGCCAGTTACTGTTTACATTCCACCATAGCTACACGGTCTGGTTGTGTTTGTAATTATTTCTCATTTATTTCACAGCGTGGAGGAGCATACCAAATCCAGCATGTAGCGCCAGTCACTGTTTACTTCCCAACATAGCTACACGGTCTGGTTATGTTTGTGATTATTTCTCATTTATATCACGATTTTTCCTGTGTTTTTCCTATATTTTCACACCCTTGGGAAAATACCCTCGCACTAACGGACAATCGGCTTTAACGGACCACTTCTCCCCCCTTTTAGTCCGTTAAATCGAGGGTTGACTGTACAGTGGTACCTTGGCTTACGAGTTTAATTCGTTCATTGATCGAGCTCGTAACTCAATTTGCTCGTATATCAAATCAATTTTCCCCATTGAAATTAATTGAAATACCATTAATCCATTCCAGCCACCAAAAAACTACCCCTATTTTTTTACTGTACCTATATGACTGGACTGCACTCACCCTCTGCCATTTGCATTCGCCAGTGTTTACACTCTGTGTATCAGCTTTTGGAAACAGCTGTGGGTGGAACTGCCGCTAAACGTACTGCACTCACCCTCCGCCATTTGCATTCGCCAGTGTTTATACTCTGTGTATCAGCTGTTGAAAACAGCCGTGGGTGGAACTGCCGCTAAACGTACTGCACTCACCCTCCGCCATTTGCATTCGCCAGTGTTTATACTCTGTGTATCAGCTGTTGGAAACAGCTGTGGGTGGAACTGCCACTAAACGTACTGCACTCACCCTCCGCCATTTGCATTCGCCAGTGTTTATACTCTGTGTATCAGCTGTTGGAAACAGCTGTGGGTGGAACTGCCACTAAACGTATTGCACTCACCCTCCGCCATTTGCATTCGCCAGTGTTTATACTCTGTGTATCAGCTTTTGGAAACAGCTGTGGGTGGAACTGCCGCTAAACGTACTGCACTCACCCTCTGCCATTTGCATTCGCCAGTGTTTATACTCTGTGTATCAGCTTTTGGAAACAGCTGTGGGTGGAACTGCCGCTAAACGTACTGCACTCACCCTCCGCCATTTGCATTCGCCAGTGTTTAGACTCTGTGAGTCAGCTGTGGGTGGAACTGCCGCTAAACGTACTGCACTCACCCTCCGCCATTTGCATTCGCCAGTGTTTATACTCTGTGTATCAGCTGTTGGAAACAGCTGTGGGTGGAACTGCCGCTAAACGTACTGCACTCACCCTCTGCCATTTGCATTCGCCTGTGTGAGCACAACACAACAGAGATGCTTCCACGGCGAGGTAACCACGTGAAGTGAACGAGTGAGACGCGGGATGCTGGGCGGATGTTGTGGCGTTCGCTGCGCCAACTAGCGGCGGCGTATCTGAAGCTCGCTCGTAACTCGGATTTTGGCTCGCAACTCAAAGCAAAAAATCGACCGAGCAACTGCTCGTAACTCGGAAAACTCGTAAGTTGGGGCACTCGTAAGTCAAGGTATCAGTGTATATATAATATATATATATATATATATATACACACATACCTCGTTTTCCCGGACTAATAGGGGGGAGCACTGGTCCGGGAACCGCAAAAGTCCGGGAATCGCAAGTCCAGGAATTATCCTCTTAAAAAAAAGAAAAAGAACAAAAAGTCCGATGCCATTACCCACCCCCGGACGTTTATCCTACTCTAGTATTTACTGTCCGGCAACTGCCAATATCAACTACCCCGCCTCGGACTTTTACGTTCGCTGAGCATGCTGCCACCTGGCGGGAGGCAGCAGAAAGTGTTCAATAGTCTCAGAGACGTTCCTGCACCAGGGGCAGTGGGGGTCAGGGGACTAACGGAGGCGGTGTAGGTGAACCGTGAGTGTCGTGTGCCCAAATGTAAACAATACGACCGCTGAGCATGCTGCCACCTGGCGGGAGGCAGCAGAAAGTATTCAATAGTCTCAAGAGACGTTCCTGCACCAGGGGCAGTGGGGGTCAGGGGACTAACGGAGGCTGTGCAGGTGAACCGTGAGTGTTGTGTGCCCAAATGTAAACAATACGACCGCTGAGCATGCTGCCATCTGGCGGGAGGCAGCAGAAAGTGTTCAATAGTCTCAAGAGACGTTCCTGCACCAGGGGCAGTGAGGGTCAGGGGACTAACGGAGGCCGTGCAGGTGAACCGTGAGTGGCATGTGCCCAAATGTAAACAATACGACTGCTGAGCATGCTGCCACCTGGCGGGAGGCAGCAGAAAGTGTTCAATAGTCTCAAGAGACGTTCCTGCACCAGGGGCAGTGGGGGTCAGGGGACTAACGGAGGCTGTGCAGGTGAACCGTGAGTGTCGTGTGTCCAAATGTAAACAATACGACCGCTGAGGATGCTGCCACCTGGCGGGAGGCAGCTGAAAGTGTTCAATAGTCTCAGAGATGTTCCTGCACCAGGGGCAGTGGGAGTCAGGGGACTGACGGAGGCTGTGCAGGTGAACCGTGAGTGTCGTGTGCCCAAATGTAAACAATACGACCGCTGAGTATGCTGCCACCTGACGGGAGGCGCGGACACTGACCAGGGGTGACAGGAGACACTCGGATCGCCGGACAACTTTGTCAATTTACGAACAGGACCAGGCATTTCAACGTTTAAAAAAAAAAAAAAAAAAAATAGTCTGGGACTGACATCTCCCCGGACCTCGGATTTTGTCCGGCAAATCCGATATCCGGGAAATCGAGGTTTGTGTGTGTATATATATATAATATATAATATATATATATATATATATATATATATATATATATATATATATATATATATATATATATATATATATATATATATATATATATATATATATATATATATATATATATATATATATATATATATTGCCGAGTTAATATATTGCTACAGCACTGCCTGAATGGGAAGCAAGACTGTTACGTACAATTTCATACTAAATAGTCAGTAAAGGAGGATGCCAGATTTTTTTTCCAAGCATCTTCCAGTTATATTTCAATATTATTCTAAGGGGTGAAAATATTTTTTTCTGTTACACATAACAATACGTGTTGCAAACAGTGTTCCCTACATTCCCTTTCCTAAGGAAGAAAGATAATAGCCTACAGGCATTATAGGTTCCAAAGTAAAAATAAAATAAAATAAAAGTAATTTCAGTGCACAAGATATCTATAATTGATGATTAAAACTGCTCAATCTGTATATTGCGATAGCTGTGCAACAAAAATAAACATCAGAGAAAAAGAAAGAAAAAAAACATTAATTTGATTATAAAACTATACTTCATATTTTCAGAAATCTACCCATTACTTCTCATGCCCAAATGGACGAATTAGTTCTCTAATTCTAAGTCGATTGATATAAATGACTAAATCTAAATTATAAAACAGACAGTCATATATGATGTAGCTACACCATGTCAAAAAAACATGCAAAAGTATTTTTTGCTATCAATAAAGAAAAGTTGGTAAATAAAGGGTTAGAGGTTGCCCATCATTAATCCGGCAACCACGGGACCTTAGGACTGCCGGATTTTTAAAATTTCCGGAATATTGATGTTTTGTCCCCTGACTCTATATATGCTGCATATATTGTAACAGAAAATTACTAGTTCTTTAGAGAAAGAAAATTAAACACAAATGACTTAGTTAGCTTTAAACTATATTATAGATAGTATTCACACGACGCCATATTGGAGGCTCAGACTTGTAACCACAGCCGCCAGCTGGGTGGGCAGGTCAAAGGTCAATGTTCAGGGCGAGTAGTTGAGTGTAGCACTACATGGTGTGAGTGGAAGCGCGGAAACTGCAGCAGAAAGTGTTCAATAGTCTCCGGAACATTCCTACACGAGGGGCAGTGAAGGTCAGGGGACAGACGGAGGCGGTGAAGGTGAACCGTGAGTGTCGTGTGCCCCAGGCAGAGGCGATCTTTTTCTCTGCGATCAACAATGAGCGATGTTTGCGTTTTATGCCACTTCTTTTATTCGCCGAATCCATGATGGGGCTACAGCAGCAGATACAGCAGCAGATTTTAACAATTACGGCAAATAAATGAGAAGGAATGCCTGTTTCCTGTCAGAAGCGTGAGCATACAGCTGATTCTGGGTACAGCGCCATCAAAACATAAACGGTGCCTCCCGAAAACAGTGGCGCGTCAACCTGGAAAATTTGAAACTGCGCTCCGGAATTCATGCCGGAAAACTGATGGAGCCGGAATATTGATTGCCGGATTAGAGATGGTCTACCTGTACAATAAACCCTTCATGCTCACGGGGGTTAAGGAACAGAGACACCCGCGAGTATCGTAAATCCGCGAACATGACATTAGTTACCCCTCCCGCCCCGAAAATTGAGGGAATACCTTTTCTTAAAATTTTCGAACCACCCCTTACTGGCCGAAAATGCATGCATCTTTGGACGAGCAACACTTGCACCATCATTATCACCACTTGCACCATCATTATCACCATGTGCACCAGCATTGTCACCATGTGCACCAGCATTGTCACCACTTGCACCAGTATTGTCACCACTTGCACCATTGCTGTCACTGTTATTCTTCCTGAAAGTTTCATAAAGAACTTTGGCCTTTTCCCTTATGAAATCGCCACTTATTGGAATGCGGCGCCTGTTCATGTCTTCGATCCAAATGTTTAGGGCTTTTTCAGTCTTGAACAAGATTACATCTTTAATGTAATGCACACGTTTTGCAGCATGGGGTATAGAGGAGGCTAGGGAAGCACTAATTTCTTTTTCCTTCTTATAAATGTACCTCACCGTCGATTCATTTACCCCATAGTGGCGGCCACAGGCAGCGTAGGACATGCCACCCTTTATTTTCTTGATTAATTCACCCTTCTCCTCTAAAGTCATCACTTTCATGTCCCTTTTGGTCTTCTTTGGTCCTTTCCCGCTTGATTGAGGCTCACCAGATTTACGTTTGTTGGCCATGTTGACGAGATATACGAAATTAATAGCACTGCACTGTACCGACGAGAGCGGGTAAACACAAGCTGGATTTTGTTCTACTGGTGGGAACTGGCAGAGTGGCGGTAGTGGCGGCCCTCACGCGGCTGTACGCACAAACATTTTTGCACGCGCCATTCAAACTCCTTACTTTTCATATTTTAAAATTATATTTAATTACCTGTATTTATTATTATTTATCCCAAGGGTCGAAAACCCGCGAGTAATCAAATCCGTGAGCCTGAAACCCACGAGCCTGAAGGGTTTACTGTATATGCAAAATTTCATAAGCAAACTTTATAAACACCAAGTAAATTTCAGGCATACTGTTGTGTTTGCTTAATATTGAATAAATCAATATTAATTTATGTGAATGAAGAAAATTACAAAGTTCAACAGGTACACATACTGTACGTTTTGTTACATATTTTCATTTCTTACGGGTAAAATGTTGAGCCATGTTTTCATGAATCAATTAGTTATAATGTTTCCATGAGAAGCCATAAGAATACTCATGCCTGTATCCACTATAAACCATCTATAATCACAGGTCGAAATCAGGTATATATTAATGTTATGAAGGTTTTAGATTAGTGTACCTATGGAGTACTGTTTATATTTTGGCTGGCAGTACAATACAGTACTAAGACCGCCTTGAATCATCATTATTACTGCAGCTCAAAATTGAATATATTACATGTAATAAAGAATGGAATGTAACAAAGCCCCACATCATGGGTGTTAACATTGCAATGTAATTGTGCAAAATTTGATAATCTCTACCACAGTGATTAGGTTATATTGGCAGGAAACTTTAAGCATTATTAGCAGAAACATGGACAACACACACACACACACACACACACACACACACACACCTATATATTACAAGCAAGCCGTTATGGTACTCGAGACATAGATTAACCTAATGTCCATAACATGTCTAATGCTCTACTAACTACAGAACCTTTTAGTACTAGGTGTATTAAAAGTTAAAAGTGCACACACATTACACACCAGAGTACTTACCATATTTGTGTTTCCATGTAAATAAGAAAAAGCTAGTTTTTATATGCAGTGCAAGTATTTTGTGGACTTTAATTTGTGAACTCAAATTTGACTTAGAAAGACCAAGTAAAATGCCAATAAATACAAATATATTTCAATTACATCATATTTCATGAAATGGAAAGCATCAAGAAGATTTACAGAGGATAAGAGACTGAAAAACTCAAGATTTTCTTTTCTTTCTTCTGCAAGCTCTTTGAGGTGGGTGCTGACACACTATGAGATATATAGAAACAACTTATGGCTGTATCCTATGCCTCTGATTCTTAGGTGGTTATTGAGCCTCTTCCATTGAACACTGGATCACTGTATCATCTAGGTGATCACAGTTACCAATCCTATGTGTTGACATATCATAGATACTCATATACCTTCCCGAGAAAGTTAAATTAACCTGTGAGCTTATGGGGACTTAGTTGTCTGTCCTGGCTGGGATTCCAACCCTGGCCGGAGGAAGTTAACAGCTATGCTAGCTGTATGATTGCAACGTGACAGGTTTACACTTTCCTTCAAAATATAAACATTAAATATGAAATAAAAGAAGACTGCTAATTTTGCAATTTGACACTAACTTAAAGATTTTCCAAATATTCACTATTCCTTTCCTTTTATATTTTATTTTGGTAATATAAACAAATCTGAATCAATAATCAATATTATCCGATCTTTGTTTGCATCTCCTTACTTAATATTTTTTTTAAACTACTTTCCTAAGAAGTAGGAAGACTCTTGACTTTCATCTTTCATCATTTACAAAAGAATAGACTCTTTCGTTCATGAATAAATTGACTGATCAAAATGAATTAAAATCTGATTTAAAGCTTTTTTGGGTTTTTCTCTTTGATGTAAGTTTACACCACTTTTACAGTCTTATAAATGACATGGTTTCTAATAATAGAATTTTTTTTCACTGTGAAAAAATCTTAAAACTTTTGGAAAATATTTTGTGATACAAATGTGGTCACACCACTGCCATCTCCACATCATTGAAGAGATAAAAGGCTGCATTTTGTACTACAACTTATGCTTACAGTTAATATAAGCTTTAAAATTATGTCAAATAATGCTTTCATTAATTTCTAGGAAAGTGAGGTGGTCATTTAAGTGTGGGGAAAATATTATATGATATCTCTTTTACCCCCTTCTTCTTGTATTGAAATGATGTTACCTCAATTTGTAAAATTACTTTCAGAAAAAGAAAATTGTATAATTAATGCATTAAGTAAAACTACATAAGTGAATTGAATGAAGACTTATGTCCAGCTATATTTAAATTCCAAGCATGTGTTTTACCTGGGCCAGTCTGACTGGAGTAGATGAGGGTCTGGGAGGTGCGGGACGAGTAGGGGGAGTTGTGGTTTGCATCGTGATATATGTTCTGAGGGGTAGGATGATGATGGTAGGAGGAGGTGGGGCGAAGCTGCTGCCTAATTGGATGCTGCTGGTAAGGTTGTTGGTGGTGGAGGAAGGATGTGGAGGAAGGCTGAGAGGGATGGCGGTGTTGAGAGGAAGGGGGAGGTCCACTGTAGTGCTGTTGGTGAGGGGGAGGATATTGTTGCTGGTGCTGTTGTGGAAGCTGCTGTTGTTTCTGTTGTTGTTGATGCTGCTGATGCTGTTGCTGATGCTGTTGTTGCTGCATTTGCTGTTCCTGTTGCCGCATGTCATCCTCACGGCGTGGGGGAGCCCCAGCTACCACAAACAAAAAGTCAAGCTCACCCATTAAGGCAACCATGCAATGTGCAAAAAATTCACCTACATTAAAGAGGGAAAAACAGCAGTTGAACTATTCTTGTGCCTTCTATGTATAACACAATTATTATGAATTATGAACGTGTCTGATATATATATATATATATATATATATATATATATATATATATATATATATATATATATATATATATATATATATATATATACATACTGTATATATATACTGTAAATGGCGGCGTATAAGTCGACCAGGCATACAAGTTGACCCCAAGATTATTAGCTCCAGATTACGGGTTAGGCCTATACTTGCCCTTAAGTCGGCCCAAAAAATACAGTAGTTTACTGGTAGGCCAAAGCTTGAATATGGCTAGGCTACGCTACAGTATACGGTAACCTGTCGCAAACACATAACACCAAGCCACTTATATGAAGATATGAATCTTTACTATAGGTTCCTCTTGTTTTCACTTGAAAAACACCAGTCCCCCGATAGTACCGCTATATAATGTATATTATAGTAAAACACGGTAGTACCTATGACTGGACTGCACTCACCTTCCACCATTTGTATTCGCCAGTGTTTACACTCTGTGTATCAGTGTTGGTTCCACCCACAGCTGTTGGAAACAGCTGTGTTTGGAACTGCTGCTAAACGTCTTCTCCAGTTGTCGATGTTGCTCTGGAAGTGGCGCATATTGTAGTTGTCTGACTGGAGTTACGGTAAGTGGTGTACAGCGATTGTTAGTAGTGCTGATCCACTTGTTTACCACTCGGTGGTAAAGGTTCGCATTTTATCCTTGCCGTATAAGTCGACCCCTAGTTATGGAGAGATTTTTTCAGGCTCAAAGAGTCGACTTGTACGCCGCCATTTAAGGTATAGTATATATGCCCACAGTCACTTCATAAGAATATATGACCAATGCATTTCTTTATCCACTTTTAGGCTGTCATATTATTGTTGACATTTCCCAAACTACATTTCACCCTCACTTTCCCTTACTGTCATCTGACAACTCTGCCTCACCGAACTACTATGCTTCACATGGTAATAAGCCCCCAGTGTGCTTTCAGTCAAGGGGGAAGGTTGTTCTTTTGATTTGCTCTAACCTCAGAACTTTAGTGCACAGGTTTATGAGCATTATACAGTGGAACTGCCTTTAACTTCCGGATTCCTGTGCCGTATTCCTGAATCCGGCACATCCCCATATCAAATTAAATATTAAAAAGATACAATTACAATATCTATAATATATATAAGATATATAATATAATATATAATATATAATATATATAATATACAATATATATAAGAGAGAGAGAGAGAGAGAGAGAGAGAGAGAGAGAGAGAGAGAGAGAGAGAGAGAGAGAGAGAGAGAGAGAGAGAGAGAGAGAGAGAGAGAGAGAGAGAGAGAGAGAGAGAGAGAGAGAGAGAGAGAGAGAGAGAGAGAGAGCGAGAGCGAGAGCGAGAGCGAGAGCGAGAGCGAGAGCGAGAGCAAGAGCGAGAGAGAGAGAGAGAGAGAAAACTGGAAAATGTGAGAATGAGGTGCATGGACAGGTGCAAATGGTGACTTCTACCATTGCCATCCTATAAAGGAGGTCCAAGGAACAGGCATCAGTGTAGACTAGACGAGACAAGTGATAAGGAAAATGTCTTTCAAGGAAATACAACACCATATCATCAAATAAGAACCACAACATTGAGGAGAAAGATGTATCCTTGGTTTGCTTGTATAATCTTAGTGACAGCAGACAAAAATCCTGCAGATGATTATGGAAACCAAAAGAAACATCACAAATTGCAAATAAATATACAATAAATCATGCTGAAGAATTGTTAGGTTCAAAATTGCAATTCTTTGTATCAGAAACCAGAGCTGCACCGCAGGACATGGTATAGTAATGCCGGAGGGCTAGCTAAGGAGATCGACCACGTCCTCGTTAGTACTCGTTGGAGGATCCTCCAGAACTGAAGGGTTTACCGGGGTGCTGAGTTCTTTGAAACGGATCACAGACTTGTTGTTGCTACACTTAAGCTTCATGTCAAGTCCAGAAGAATCTCAAGAACCATACCGTGTTTCATCTTGAGTAGCTGAAGGACTTGACATGTGCCCATGAGTATGCAGTGGCAGTCTCAATTCAGTTTATTGTGCTCGGTGCCCTCGAGGACCTTGTAGAACTGTGGGATACCTTCAAACGTGAAACTCTCCAGGCTGCCAAGGAGTGTATTGGGGAGTGCCCGAAGTCAAGGCGTGGTTTTGTCTTGATGGAGACGCTCGAGAAAATCGAGGAGAATCGCGCTGCCTGGATTGCTGGGAACCAGGACCAGTATAGGGATCTGTCATCCAGGACTAGAACCCTCCTGGGGAGAGACAAGGAGAGGTAAGTTAGGAGTCTCGTTGAGGATGTCGAGGTCCATTTGAACGCTAATGACATTCAACCCACCTACCGAGCCCTGAAGAAGCTCTGTTCCAAGTCTCCATCTTGGGCGAGTGCTATCTGAGCAGCAGATGAGAGCCTCGTGTCGGACATGGATGGGCAGATGGCTCATTGGACTGAGTACTTTGGGCAGTTGTTTGCTGTGAAACCTCCAATTGGGCAGCTTCACACCACTGGATTACGGGCAGTGGATGCCGATCCTCCCATTGACGAAACTGCACCCTCTCTTGACGAAGTCAGAGAGGCTGAAGCAAAGTTGAGGGGTGGAAAGGCAGCTGGTGTTTGTAATATCAGTGCGGAGCTCCTCAAAGCTGGGGGTGAGGCCATGATTCGCGGGTTACATGCTGTCCTGACTGCCGTGTGGCAATCAGGTACCATTCCTCCTGACTGGAAAAGGGGGCTGGTCATCCCTATCTGGAAAGAGAAAGGGGACCATCAACAGTGCTAGGCAAGGTGCTTGGCCATCTATTGCTGACATGGATCCGCAGTCATCTGCTGATGCATCAGAGACCTCAGCAGTCTGGGTTCATGCCTGGTAAGTCAACAACGGACCATATCCTAGAGCTTCGTGTCCTGGTGGAACGCCGACGTGAGTTTCGACAGGGGATGCTTGCAACCTATTTTGATCTCAAGAAGGCATTTGACTCGTGTATCGTTGACGTTGACTTGTGTATCGTGAGTCACTCTGGGAACTTCTGCGACTTCACGGGATTCCTGCAAGGACTATTGGTTTGATGACTGCTCTGTACTCTGGGACTGAGAGTGCTGTGAAGTGTGGGGGAGGTGTATCCAGCTTTTTGCCTGTGAATACAGGAGTGAGGCAAGGGTGCGTCCTTGCCCTATTACTTTTCAACACTTGAATGGACTGGGTATTGGGCAAAGTTGTAGATCAATGTGATTGTGGAGCATCCCTCAGCAACACCAAGATCACTGATCTTGTTTTTGCCGATGATGCAGTAATCTTTGCTGAGTCGCTGGAGGTCCTGGTGATGGCTCTCAAGGCACTGCACGAGGAGGCAAAGTCTTTGGGACTTGAGGTCTTTTGGCTGAAGACCAAGGTCCAGGTGTTTGGAGGCTTAGTAGATGAAACATTACTGTCTGTTCATGCATGCGGCGAGGACATTGAGATCTTGGAAAGTTTTACATATCTTGGTAGCGCAGTTCATAATGACGGCGGGTCACGTAAGTCTTACGGCGGATTGGCATAGCCCACGGTGTTATGGATTCGCTCAGCAAGACTATTTGGCGTTCAGATCAACAAGATCTGAATGATGAACAAGATCAGTGATCTTGCCGAGGTGCTGACTCCACAATAACTTTGGTCCACAACTTTGCCAAATACCCAGTCCATACAAGTGTTGAAAAGTTATGGGACAAGGACGCACCCTTGCCTCACTCCTGTATACAAAGGAAAAAACCTGGATACAACTCTCCCACATTTCACAGCACTCTCATCCACAGAGTACAGGCCAATCAGCAGACCAATAGTCCTTGCAGGAATCTCGCGAAGCCGCAGAAAATCACATAGTGACTCACGATGCACTGAGTCAAACGCCTTCTTGAGATCAAATAGGCTGCAAGCATCCCCTGTCGAAATTCATGTCGGCGTTCCACCAAGACACAAAGCACTAGGATATGTCCGTTGTTGATTTACCAGGCGTGAATTCAGACTGCTCAGGTCTCTGATGCTTTAGCAGATGATTGCAGATTCGTGTCAGCAATAGATGGGCAAGCACCTTGCCTGGCACGCTGACCAGTGAAATACCGCGGTAATTGTTGCAGTCCTGATGGTTTCCTTTCCCTTTCCAGGTAGGGACGACCAGCCCCATTTTACAGTCAGGAGGAATGGTACCTGATTGCCGCACGGCAGTCAAGACACCATGCAACCCGCGGATCATGGCCTCACCCCAAGCTTTGAGCAGCTCTGCACTAATATTACAAACAGCAGCTGCCTTTCCACCCCTCAACTTTGCTACAGCCTTTCGGACAAGGAAGAGCTACCAAATTGTAGGCCGGTATCACTAACCAGTGTTGTTGCAAAAATTTGTGAGAGTATTTTGAAAAACAAATGGATGAAATAACTTGAGGAAACTAATACAATAAAAGGTCATCTATTTGGTTTTAGAAAAGGCAGATCTTGTACAGGTTGAAGTTCCCAAACTCGGCAACCTCGGGACCAGCGCCGAGCCGAGTAATTGAATTTTCCGACTTTTAGAACGTAGATACATTAAGGGGAAAAAAGCATGAAAATCACATGAAAAAAATCACAGGCAAAAATTATTTGGATTCTAATGAAGTAATGAAGATGACCTGTAGAAGTACACAAAATAACAGTGTACACAACTCTACAGTCACAACACCACTGAACAATAACAACAAACAAATCGGCGGGAGAAACCAAGCGGCCTAGTGTGGTGGCACCTAGCGGCCGACCCGGCAACTACGCGCCGGGTTTTGGGTGTTCTGCCGTGTTTTGAAAAATCCGGAACCATAGCCGAGTTTTGGGTGTTGCCGAGTCTTGGGATGCCGAGTTTGGGAACTTCAACCTGTACTACAAAACTAATAAGTCTTTACTTAAGAGTGATTGATGAAACGCAAGAGAGACAGATGGGTCGATTGTGTCTTCCTGGACTTGAAATTTGACAAGGTATCACACAGGAGATTGTTATGGAAACTTGAACATATAGGTGTGAAAGGTACTTTGCTTATATGGATAAAATATTACTTGAGGGATAAGGAGATTAGAGTAGTCATAAAGTATCAACAATCAGAGTGGTGCAGAGTAATAAGTGGAGTTCCTCAAGGGTCAGTGCTGGTACCAGTGATGTTCATGGTCTATATAAGTGATATGGTAGAAGGAATAGATTGCTATGTCAGTTTATTTGCAGATGATGCCAAGTTGATAAGAAAAGTGAAAAAAAGAGGAAGAATGTGAACAGCTACAAATGGACCTTGATAGGATATCAGTCTAGATTCAAAAGTGGGATATAGTTTAATGCAGAGATATGTTAAGTGATGGAATTTGGTAAGAGTAGAAGGAGACAAACGTGGAATTGCCGAAAGGGAAATGAGTGGATTAGAAAAAAGGAGAAAAAGAATTTGGAATGATGGTTACAGACAACATTTCATCAGAGACACATAAATTAGATTACCGGAGAGACATATAACTTCTTGAGGAAATATAAGACCGTATTTAGAAATACCTCCCACAAGTTGCTGATTGGTCCCAAAATTTCTGGGGGTATATTTTCCTCCCACTCTGTGGTTGGTAGTGGTCGGCAACCTCCCGCTACCTCCAACGTTTTGGTGGAGTGGGAGGAAAATGTGCTAGCATGATACCCCCTTTACCGCCAATCATGCCTGATCAGTCTTGCTCTGTCAGCCACTATAACTAATCAGGACTCCTGCTCCTCCTTGCCTCAGGCCGCTCCCTCCCCACCCCTCTCTCCCTCCCTTCCAGTCCACTCCCAGCTTTGTAAGACTACAGGCAGGGTTAGACCCTGGTTTGGTTTGACACCTGCTTCATCCCCGATGCTCGACTAGTAGTGACAAATACAGTACCCTCCCGAGTTTGGCGCTTGCTTTTTCACAAGGCATAGCGCTAAACTTGAGGATCGCAAAACTCGGGTATTGCAAACACTGTAAAAATGCTTATTTAGTCCGGTGCGAGGTGTAACGTATTTTA
Source organism: Chionoecetes opilio (assembly GCA_016584305.1). Classification (NCBI taxonomy): domain Eukaryota; kingdom Metazoa; phylum Arthropoda; class Malacostraca; order Decapoda; family Majidae; genus Chionoecetes; species Chionoecetes opilio. The sequence continues at coordinate 151,710 of JACEEZ010015821.1, forward strand.
CGGCGTATAAGACTTACTTTCTCCCCCCAGAACTACCCTGAAAATGCTCCGAGCCCCTGTCCACCCAGCAGTGAATGGGTACCGGGTGTTAGCCGGGGGTTTGCGACCCGCCTCCTGGGGTGGTCGGCCAAAACTAGAGGACAGGAGAGAAGGAGAGGAGAGGAGAGGACCTACGAGCTTGAGCTTGAGTTGGGAGTCACCCAGCTGATGCTGTCAGTGAAGCCTTTGGTCCGGCGTTCTCCCACACACGTAGTATTCTGTTGGGAGAGAGGCAAAAGGGGGAAGCAAAACTAGGTGTTTCATTTTTCCCTCATTCCTCTCTCTGCATCACATTCATACGGGGTTCCCCCCTCACTGAGGGGCCCCCTGCCTCTCATTCTCTGTCATGCGTGCTCTCCAAGATTTCTCCAAGAATTATTTTACACTTTCAGCCCCACAACTGTCACTCCTCCCACTCAGCACACAACCCCAGCAGGTACTCCATCTGCCTATCCACACTCGTGTCTCTCATCTCTCGTCATTCTTCCACTCCGACTTCTACCACTACCTCCAACATCTTTGTTCTACCGTAGATAACACTAAAGTTGCCAGGACAACGTTTTTTTCGATGTACAGACATCTGGTGGTGTTAATACTTACATTTCTACACCCATAATTTCAGGAAAGTTAAAAGGGGCTATCTGGAGAGTCTGTGTCATTTTGTGTCTTCATCTGAGTTATATTATGGTTATAAATGAACAAATTACAAAAATATCACCAGAGTGGCGACCAACAATAAGGTCGCCAATTAGCGTTTGTTCTGAGTGTCCACCCGCCGTCGTCATGGCCGGAAAAAAAAACGAGAAGGGAAATTTGAAACCGTATATACTTGCAGATACAAAGCATAAAATAACACTGAAACAGGGTAGATTATACAATCATGTTATAAACTACTGTGTATCATCTTCAGTGGCAGATACAAATCAGTAGTGATGCTATAGTTTGTAATATTTGGCGGCTGGCGACATTATTGCAGCTGGCGACTAAAGTGTTATCTACGGTAGCATACTCTTGCTCTAGTCTTGCTAACACCATTCTTCCATCTGTACATACGACTATTTACCTCTTTAGTGATACTTGATCTTGATCTTGATATTACCGTAGGGTATAAAATCTTTCTCTGCACCGGTGAGTGGCCTAAGAACACCCACATGATGCCCATTAACTCTACCTACGATTGCGAGTGCATCGGAGGCCACAGGGGGGCGACATGAACCTCTAATCATAAGCGTCACTATAAAAATCCTGCCTGCGCCACCACGGACGAGGGCCAACCATCACAGCCCTTGAGGGAACCTTTAGGGCCTACCATCCCACCCCTGGAGGTCACTGCCTAACGGCGCTGTAGGCACACACACACACACACACACACACACACACAAAAAAAAAAAAACGTGTACGAAGCAGCGCGAAACTCAGGGAGATACTGCTCAAAAGTCAGGATGGTAAGAATTTAGGACTCGGCGCAAAATCGTGGATCGCGAAACTCGCATAGCGTGAAATTCGGGAGGGTACTGTACATTGCAAGGAGTCTCGGCCTCCCCTTCAAAGTGCTGCTGCTGCTAGACAACGCACCGTCACACCCTCGGTTACTCGTCGGGAGGCACAAGTTCATTAAGGTGGAATTTCTCCCCCCAAACACCACCTCACTCTTACAGCCGCTGGACCAAGAGGTAATTTGTAATATCAAAATGTTTTACCAGCGCCCCTGTTATCAACAGCTTCTGCAGGCTAGACACGGATGAAGTGGTTAAACATTTGGAGGAGGAGGGGAAGAAAGGAGAGGATGGCATCACAAGTGAGGAAGACAACACAACTGACTCCGCCCCATCAGCTGAACTCGCTCCCGCCTCAGCCCCCCATCCCCCACCCGCCACCGCCACCACCTCCGCCATTCAATCCCAGCGCCGCTGTTATCAGCGCAGAGCCGCAGCAGGAATAGGCAGCGATAGAGAACATTGATGAGGATGTGAGAAGTGTTGTGAGTTCACTGAACTTTGTAGATTTTTAGCCAGTCTCTCCCCTCCACAACTCTCTCTGGCTCCGTGTGCATGCGCTTCTCTCTCACGTAAGGTATACAGTGTCCGCAAAAAGTACTGGCCGGGCAAACGCTAAAAAAAGTTATTTGGGTGGGTCGGCGTTGCGTGGTGATTCCCACAACAGCTCGCGTTTGACCGTACGTCTGGCACCATCACAGGCTGTGAGAAGTGCATGGGGGATGACATGGCGGCATAAATGTCATACAAGTTCTCTCTGAGCTTCCACAGACGGAGGAATGTTACACCCAGTTTCTCGTGGTGAATCCTCTATTTTCGCCGACAACTTTCTAGCCGCAGTATTTTTCAACCCAAGGCACTAGGATGGCCCCGACCAACTTCTCCATAGAGGAAAAAGCACGAATTTTAGCCTGGAAAGCTGATAATGTCACTCAAGAAATTGCAATGAGGGCAGGGCGAGGAAAGAGGAATATCAGACATCTCGTGGTGGCACCGCAGGATCCCCCACCTAACACTGTTCCATTACGTAAAATGTGTTTTGGAAGGCCAAAGATGACTTGCAAGACCACAGATAGACTCCTGAAGTGAGAAGTCATGAAGGACCCGCGGATCACTGCCAATGAACTCAAAATAAAACATCCATTATTGCTGGGAGAGGTTGCTGAATGGACGATGCAACACAGATTGCAGAAGGACCTCAACATAGGGGGATAGGGGGGTGGCCAATACTTTTTGCGGACACTGTAATATATATTTTTTTCAACTCCCACTGTGCTTACCTTGTGTTTTTCAAGCTAATAAATGCCAGCAGTGTGGGTTTTTTTTCCTCCTACATAAGGGTATTTAGGGGTAAAAGGGAGGAAAAGAGGAGACTTTAATAAGGGGGAGGAAGAAAACAAAGGCTTTCACCAGTCCCTGTAACGCAAAATTTCTCTAACACGGTAGCAGTGCAGACTCATATATCCGCGTTAGACGAGCAGATCTGTGCACACATACGCTTGTAGAAGTTTATTAGATTCTAGGCGAATACGAGGCTTTAAATGTATGTTATTTTATTGGGGAAGAGTGATGGTGAAATAGATAACCCCAGCTTTCCCCTCGTGTGTCACAGGCAGTGCACTTCAGGAGTAGTGGACATGGGAGTGTCTAAAGACTCTCAAGTAATAATTAATTTGAACTGTTGAATTATGATGTACTACGTTATTTACACTGCTGTTTTCTTCTCTATGCAATACTAGGACACTGACACTTTTGAAATACACCACTGAAAAGCATACACACTGGTGCCCAAACACAAAGTTTAAGCAACTATATACAATTTTTCACATGAACACTGAAAGCATTCCATGCATTTCATAGCTTGCAGAATAATTTATCATAATTGTCGGAAGTACTATATGAACAACAGATTTTCTTCTGAAAGAAAAGATATCACTGGTCCGGTTATGGTCATACAAATACAAAAATACCTGAAAACTAATAATACATGAGAACCTTTATGTATAAGATTTTTACCACTAAAGATGACATACCACCAAATTACGTAAGAAATTATATTATTAAGAGTATAGAAATAAAAGTGAAAAAAAAACAAAAGATAAGGTAATGGCAGCAGCAAGCAGCAACCGGCAGCAAGCAGCAGCCGCAGCAGTAGTACTATAGTCTATTTTATTTATTATGGTCAAAATGCACTAAGGAGGGCACGCCCCCTGCCTCGCCCTCTTTTCTACGGGGCAGCTGATTGGTGCATTCCTAGTATCATCACTACCAATCACAATATCTTCACTACTTACACAAAAAGGGATTTTTGATTTTGTCACCCTTTGTAGTGAAGATTGCTCTGTCCAGTGGCCAAGCACTGTTAAGTAGAGAAGATATTGTGATTGGTAGAGATGATACAAGGAGTGCACCAATCAGCTGCCCCGTAGAAAAATTGGGAAGGCAGAGGGCGTGGCCTCCTTAGTGCATTTTGACCATAATAAATCAAATAGACTACAGATGCAGTGATAGTAATAATAATAATTGTAGTAGTACCATCACTTTAAGAAGAAAAAGAAAAAAAGAAGAAAATAAACGGTATGGGGTTGCCACATATAATCAAAGACACTCTACAACAAGATACCTCACTCTGGGGTGCCCTGTGGTGCACGTGCGATCGACGTGCCGCCGTGCGGCAGGAGTTAACCAATCTGCTGGCCCATTCACTTGCTACATAACTGACCTGAATTAAAGTGTCTCATACTTGTTTATATTGAGCCAGACATGAAGCCAACAAAGATAAAGAATAAAATAATACAAGGACACGTTTATAAATACACATACAAATCGACAGCAATGGTTTAAAGACATACACATATGCTGTCAAAACTGGTAGATTTTCACGGATTTTTAGACAGACACACCAATAAAAAAAAGTGTTCATTCCAGGAACTGGGTGTATGTATACCTTACACTTCAGTCCCGTGTTTGATGCCGTTTGGGGGAAAAACATGCAGTCTCGTGTGCGTCTGCGTGTACGTGTATGTACGTGCAGCCTACAACTCTCTCTCTCTCTCTCTCTCTCTCTCTCTCTCTCTCTCTCTCTCTCTCTCTATATATATATATATATATATATATATATATATATATATATATATATATATATATATATATATGGTGAGAGAGAGAGAGAGAGAGAGAGAGAGAGAGAGAGAGAGAGAGAGAGAGAGAGAGAGAGAGAGAGAGAGAGAGAGAGAGAGAGAGAGAGAGAGAGAGAGAGAGAGAGAGAGAGAGAGAGAGAGAGAGAGAGAGAGAAAGAGAGAAAGAGAGAAAGAGAGAGAGAGAGAGAGCGAGAGAGCGAGAGCGAGAGCGAGAGCGAGAGAGCGAGAGAGCGAGAGAGCGAGAGAGAGAGAGAGAGAGAGAGAGAGAGAGAGACGCACACGAGACTGCATGTTTTTTCCCCAAACGGCATCAAACACGGGACTGAAGCGTAAGGTATACATACACCCAGTTCCTTGAGTGAACAAGTTTTATTATTGGTGTGTCTGTCTAAAAATCCGTGAAAATATACCAGTTTTGACAGCATATGTGTATGTCTTTAAACCATTGCTGTCGATTTGTATGTGTATTTATAAACGTGTCCTTGTATTATTTTATTCTTTATCTATGTTGGTTTCATGTCTGGCTCAATATAAACAAGTATAAGACACTTTAATTCAGGTCAGTTATGCAGCAAGTGAACGGACCATCAGACTGGTTAATTCCTGCCGCACGGCGGCGCCACCGTCGGCGGATAATAGAAATTGCCTTTGGGGGATCCCGAGTGAGGCATCTTGTTGTAGAGAGGGTCTTTGATATAGTTATTAAACCCAGCTCAAATGCTGCAGGTATGTGAGCCATTATACATCTAACAGTTCAGCCTGAGTGTTGGCTTGAATTTGCATAGGTTTATGTGCCAATGTCAGATGAGCTATAAAAGAAAGAGGGTGTGTTATACTTCCAAACACTTTTTTCTGCTTATCCTATGCGGCACTGTTGCACACTTTCAGAGGCCTCCTAAGACGTCCAAAATTACTCAAAAGCAGCTCTCAATGTTCACAAAAGTACAATGCATAATTAAACATAAAGAAGGTAAATTTGCATTCGCAATAGCAAGGGAACTACAGCTCTCCAAAACCATGGTGCTGCGTTGATGGAGATGCAGGAAAGAGGGGAGACATTGCCACTGCTATTGCCAGGAACAAAGGGTCAGGCTAGCCTCGAAAAACCTCAAAATGAATAGACAAGTCAGTAAGAGATTCATTAACTTGTCTGCTAATTTGGAGTTCTTTTGAGGACGCCCTGATCTTTTCTTCCTCGCAATAGCAGTGTCAATATCTCCCTCTTTCCCGCATCTGCACTAACGTAACACCGTGGTTTTGGAGAGCTGTAGCTCCCTTGCTATTGCAAATGCAGATTTACCTTCTTTATGTTTAATTATGCATTGAACCTTTGTGTACATTGAGATCTGCTTTCGTGTCATTTTGGACGTCTAGGGATGCCGCTGGAAGGGTTCGACGCTGACACAAAGAAAGGTCAGGAAAAAGTTATTGGAATGAGAATATACCACAACCTCATTCTTTCATAGGTCACCTGACACTGGTGCATAAATCTATGCTGAGGCCAACACTAAGGCTGAACTGCAAGATGTATGACTCACATACTTTCATATTTGATCTGAATCTAGTCAACACTATATGAAGCTTACCATGGAGGAGGAGGAGGAGGAGGAGGAGGAGGAGGAGGAGGAGGAGGAGGAGGAGGAGGAGGAGGAGGAGGAGGAGGAGGAGGAGGAGGAGGAGGAGGAGGAGGAGGAGGAGGAGGAGGAGGAGGAGGAGGAGGAGGAGGAGGAGGAGGAGGAGGAGGAGGAGGAGGAGGAGGAGGAGGAGGAGGAGGAGGAGGAGGAGTAGTAGTAGTAGTAGTAGTAGTAGTAGTAGTAGTAGTAGTAGTAGTAGTAGTAGTAGTAGCTGTAGCAGTAGTAGTAGTACCTTCAATAACACTAAAGTTGCCAGGGCAATGTTTCTTTTCGATTTACAGACGTTTGGTGGGGTTCAAACTTGCATTTCTTCATCCATGATTTCAGGAAAGTAAAAAAGGGCTATCTGGAGAGTCTGTGTTATTTTGTGTCTTCATCTGTGTCATATTATGGCAATAAATGAACAAATTACCAAACAATCAGCTGAGTGGCGACCTTGGTAATGGCTACACTAAGGTCCCCAGCTAGTGTTTTAACCCAACACTTTAAGTCGCCACTCGTGGGGAATTCAGGATAATTAGAGGTAAAGTTAAAGATGTTTAAAGATGCTTGGATGTAGAAAAGTTCCTCTTCCAATACAAAAACAAATTCTATCCAAGTTTGAAAGGTCTGGCAAGTCTAAGGCACGTACCGAGAGTCATGATGAAGGTTGAGCGACGACCTTCGTCGACTGAGGAAGGGTACCTTAAAAGTTATATTTTTCGGAATGAAGAGCAGCGACGACGGTCGAAGGTCGGCACGAAGACACGGGGGTACCCGTATCTTCATGCCGACCTTCGTCGCTGCTCTTCGTTCCGAAAAATATCACTTTTATTGTACCCTTCCTCAGTCGCCACTCAACCTTCATCATGACTCTCGGTACGGGCCATATAATTCTTATGTCCTCCCACCCGAAAGGGGATGAGCTGCCGTCTGTCGCCGCGTGAAGAAAAAACGAGTAGCGAAATTTGAAAGTTTATACTTGCAGGTACAAAGCATAAAACAACACTGAGACAGGGTAGATTATACAGTCATGATATAAACTTCTGTGCATGCCTCTTGAGTGGCACATACAAATCTGTAGTGATGCTAAAATTTGTAATATATAACGCCTGGCGACATTAGTGCAGTGGCGACTATAGTGTTATTGATGGTAGTAGTGGCAGTTACAGGTGGAAATAAGTATTACCCAAGCTACCTTATCAAGCAATGAATGCTTACTGTATTTATATCAGTTTTACTTGCTTACAGGTACAATACAGCTGAGTTCTTACTTGCATAGTAGTTGTTAGTTGAGCAATATCTGTTAGTTCTGTGAGGAAACCCACTTGACCCCTTAGTAGGATGTGCTGCATAGTGGATATTAGGATCAATGCATCCACCCGATGAGTTAGTGTCAGGATTATATCCGTCATCCTCAATATACTCTGAGGGGTAGTAAGCTTGGGAGGGAGAGGATGTGCCATAACTACGGGTGTCAGTGTAATGGTCGTTATAGTGGGGAGAATTGCTGCGAGCTCTTGACTGTTTACTAGAATGGACTGGGGAACTGTGACGATACTGATGGGGGTTGGACTGGTGCTGGTGCTGGGAATGGTGTATATTTGAGGAAGGTTCAGATATATCCTGGCCATAGATATATGCATGATCATTATCACTATCATCATGCTGCAAGTGAGAAGCTTTGGATTGTTGGACAGATGCAGTGGCTGTGGTGTTGCCTCCACCAACTGAGTCATGCCAGGAGGACATCTCTGGAATGGTACATTAGAGTTCTTAGAGTGATATTAAATTATGCAGAGGTCATGTCCCTGAGGCATCCATTTCAGATCATACTAAGTGCGTGTCAATTCCAGCAAATAAGTTAATGCTGCATATGACACCCTAACTTTATCTTCGAAATTAAAACTCCGTACCTATGCCAGTGCCTAGCATATGTATTAATACTAATTATCTTCCATTCAGTCCTCACAGTTATTCTTATATTTACCAAAAGTTTCTTAAGCCAAAATATATGCAGAAAAATCTTCATTGTCTGGCTTTGGTTTGTCTGAATTTTAGAGTATCTGAGCCATGACTGGATATTATCATATAATTTTCAAAGCTGTCCATACTTAAATTCTTCCATTATGTAGTGCATGCCCACTTGCTAGCAACCATACAAAACACCTGAATAAATGGAAGAAAGTGTTTATCTGACAATGCAATCACAATGAAACCTTTTTGCTTATCATTATTCAGGTAATGATATACAATAAACCCTTCATGTTCGCGGGGGTTAGGGAACAGAGACACCCGCGATTAGCGTAAATCCGCGAGCATGACATTAGTCATTCATTTACCCATTTATTTATTTATTTATTTATTTATTTATTTATTTTTTATTTATTTATTTATTTATTTATTTATTTATTTTTTTTTTTTTTTTTTTTTTTTTTTTTTTTTTTTTTTTTTTTTTTTTTTTTTTTTTTTTTACATCACAAGGAACTGGCCAAGGGCACAACAAAAATGGGTAACACAAAGCCCGCTTAGTTGCCAGTCCCTATAAAGAAGACAGTAGGAGAATAAAATAAAAACAGAGGGGTAGGCCAATTTAGTTCGGGAGGTGTCTTGTTACTCTTCTTTTGAAAAGATGTAAGTCATAGGAAAGTGGAAAAATAGAAACAGGAAGAGAGTTCCAGAGTTTACCAGTGAAAGGGATGAAAGAGTAAAGATACTGATTAACTCTTGCATTAGGAAGATGGACAGAATAGGGATGAGAATGAGTAGAAAGTCTTGTGCAGCGAGGCTGCGGGAGTGGGGGAGGCATGCAGTTAGCAAGTTCAGAAGAGCAGTGAGCATGAAAGTAACGGTAGAAGAGAGCAAGAGAAGCAACATTGCGACGGTGATTTAAAGATTGAAGACAGTCAGTCAGAGGAGAAGAGTTGATGAGACGAAAAGCTTTTGACTCAACCCTGTTTAGGAGAGCTGTATGAGTGGATCCTCCCCAAACATGTGAGACATACTCCATACATGGGCGGATAAGGCCCCTGTAGAGAGCAAGCAATTGGGAGGGAGTAAAAAATAATAATAATAATAATTATTATAAAAAAAAAAAAAAAAAAAAAAAAAAAAGGGGGGGGGGGGGGTTGAAAACCCGCGAGTAATCAAATCCGCGAGCTTTAAGCCCGCGAACATGAAGGGTTTAGTGTATTAGTTCAGCAAGTCTAGACAGAATTAAAACAAGTTTGGTTACACAGACACACAGCATGCAATTTTCGTTGGGAGATTTCATGATGCTCTTCCTTCATTACCTTTGCAATAGCATCAAAGATTTCCAAATGCAGCCTCATTTTGTGGAGCAAACCACATTTTGTGTTTTACAATAATCTGCATTACCCTACAAAGTTCAATACTAAAAGTCTTAGAGGATCAACATCAAGGATTTTAGTAGCTATCGCTGCAATAGACATCAGCGCTCGCTGCTGTACTAAAAGCACTGCTGTTGTTTGTATCTTAACGGCCTTGGACATGGTACTTTCTAAATGCAGCTGTTTGAGCTCCTGTGTGATGAATCAGTGCTTACATTAACTTTGAAAATAATATGAAAAAAACACACTTAAGAAAGTGATTTTGCATTCTAGTACGTACATATAAGCAAAACCTTTACAGTATAAAATGTGCAAAAGTGTCCAATTACAAACTGGGAAATACTAAAGAGATGTGTACACACATCACTCATGTGTATGTCATAAGGGCACATTATGGTGCTTGGGCAGAAGCTAGCCTAACTTGAGTACCTCATCAGTGTTTCATGTTGCAATATCACAGCTGATTATTGTTAAGCAAATAATATTGTATAAGGCTTCAGGTGTGATATTCTCAACTAAAATATTCTACAGTAAACTCTCTCTAATTCAAACCGGCAAAATTGAAACCTCGGATAATTTGATCTGTTTCAGGCCCAGTTCGAATTTTTCAACAACTTTCCATAACCCGAACTGAAGTTTGAATTGTCCGCACATTGTTCTAATTGTCGGACTTTTCTGCAGCATCTTCCACCTCCTCTGTGCCATCCACTTCGTCAGCCAGCCTCCACATCGCCTCCAACACATTAAGCACCTCAAGCACTGAAGACCTTACCTTACATATCCCCAGAGTGACACCACTGTTGCGTTCAGAAGCGGTCACCCCCTCCACTCCCACACTCTCCCTACTGAACGATACTGAACGCTTCACAATACATATTGCTATCAAGATAGCAGCTGCCAAAATTTATCTCTGTGGCTATTCTTATTGTTGCAGAATAACTTGTTAATGAACCTGTATTTGATGCAGCAGAAGTTATAGCAGCAGGAAATGAAATATTAAGGAGGTAAGAAGAGGAGAGTCTTTCTTTGCCCTTTGTTTACATACCCTTATTGTGGCGCGAGCTGGCAACTCAGTAGTGATCCACCTCCCAGGGCTGTAATGCGGGGGTAGCTCGCGCTAGGCATACTTTATGCTGACGTCACCGTGCGCCTCCGTGTGCACCCGTTAGCGTTGCATTACTTAACGCAACACTTGCCTGAAGATGCTATCAGTGACACCCGAGTGCTCAGTGTACAGTAGTGCTGCATTTCAAGACTTCAGTATTAGCCATGTTTTGGTGAGTATAAGTACTACAATCTGTGCTGTTTTTAGTATGTTTTAGTGAGTTCTTATTGTGTGGAGGGGATAGAGGTAACCATTGGATAGTTCGGACTTTTGGCTAATTAGACCAGGTTTCCCCCCAATTAGTTCAAATTAGAGAGGGTTTACTGTATTTTGAAACTCCTTGTAAACACAGTATCATCTTCATGACAAATTACAATGCTATGAATGTATCACATCATAAATCCTTCACTTTCTCTTTCCTGTGCTTCAGTTTGAACGATAATATGCCTAACTTATCCTAACCTAACACAACCTACCACATTACTCCATGGTACTTAAATTTATCTCCCCATTGGACTGGTAATTATTTTGGACTTTCCAGGCACTATTAAACTTGAATAGTCAAGATATCTCTCATTAAGAAAAGATTTATTAGATTGGGTAATTGTAAGATATTGCTAATCAATATTACATTATCATACCATAATACATAAAACAAGAATCACCAAAAGATGGTTGTCATGTAAATATGATATACACTACTATAAGCTAAAGAAATGCTAGACTTTGCACTATTTGCAAAATTATTCAATAAACAGTTATGAAATTATGCACACAGTAAATACAGATGTATTGCTTGTTTTTGCCTTTGCTTTATTTGAATGATGATTGTTAGCTATTATCTATTGATACAAAAAGAAAATATGAAATGACCCGCATATGCTATGGTATACTACGCACCAAAATATTGTTCGCGACATCATAACACAGCGCTTCCATACGGGAATTCAGAAAATGTACTCTATGGCAGCCTACTGACTTCCGAGAGAGATATCTTACATATGGCAGCTTGTTTAAGGCACGGGCAGTCCATCAAGACCGTTGAGGAATGTTCAGATGCCACTTGTCAATTATAGACGAAGCATTTTAAAAAGTATCGCCTTCCTTCCTGCGAGTAATTTGAACAGACGCGCATTGGTATAACTATCATTATTTTCATAATGAGTGGCAAGAAAGACCTAACAAAGGAGCAAATTAAAGTTATTGTATCTCTACACAAGGCAGAGAGGCCAGTGGAAGAAATATCAAGGATTGTGGATGTTACGAGGAAATTTGTGCATAAGTGGGTGGAGAGTTTTGGGGTGGCGTGGCGGGGTGGCGACAGCCGCGACACCGTAACATTATAATTGGCCAGGGCGAGGATGTAAAAGTCATATCGCAATATTTTTCTTGCTCTTATTTGAGGATGGGCATCCACTTGACGTTTCATGACATTTAGGGTGTTTGCTGATGTTTTACATCCTCACCCTGGCCACTTATAATGTTACGGTGTACAACCTCCTACAACAGTCCTCCTGTAGTCCTCCTACAACATTAGTCTTGGAAGACGCATGAGCATTTTTCAGGGTATCATTTAGGGAAAACAGTAAGTCTTATACGCCGTAAAATACGGTATATATAACCTATGTGGAAATTATCCACCGACCGCCCTCTCAGTTGGTGGAGTGGTGGTTTTGTTCCCCCCCCCCCCTTTGTGATGGGGGAGGTGTTGTTCGCTCACCGTAGGGGAGAGTAGGAATGTATATACAGGGAGGTCCCGTTATACGAGCATTCGGTATACGAGAATCCGATGATACGAGATGTGTAAATTAGGGTCTATTTTCAATATACGAGATCGAAAATCCAATGATACGACATTCAAATTGGGGTGAGTAAAATTATCAAGTTCAAAATGCACACCCTACCACTCCCGGGCTGGACAAAGGGGGATTTGGTTGACCCCAGTGAGGTCACCCCTAGCAAGCCGTGACCTGAAGGGTAATTAAGCATATGGCGCGGCCTGACATTTAGGGGTACTTAGCAGGTGTGCGGCCCCAACCTTGAGACCGCAGTCAGGTCACCCCTAGCAAGGCGTGACCTGAAGGGTAATTAAGCATATGGCGCGGCCTGACCTTTAGGGGTAGTTAGCAGGTGTGCGGCCCCAACCTTGGGACCGCTACACTACCTTCTCTTGTATCACGAGGCGTCCCCTACATTACAACGTCTTTTTTTGCTTGTTATGCATGTTTTATGTTTAATTAATGTGCAGTTATGTTATTTTGTGTGCTATTTTCTCTTTCAGAATGCTTTTTCTACAGAATAGCTAGTAGTGTGGGTAATATAGACGCTGTGTTTGTTGTGTTTGCTATAGTTTATTTTTGCTTGAAAAACATGTCTTTTTTTATTTATTTTTTTTTTATTTTTTTTTATTGATGGGGTCCTGGAACCAAACCTATATTTTACCATTAGTTATGTTTCGTTATACGAGATTTCGCTTTACGAGTATGCCAGGTGGAACCTAACTGCTCGTATCTTCGGGACCTCCCTGTACAGTACATACTCGTCAAAAGTATGCGGCTCCCTGCACAACAAACATTACATAAGTAAATTTTTAGAAAATAATGTATTATAATAACCTTTTAATACTTGGTTGGGTGGCCTTTTCTCTTTTTCACGGCTTGGAGACGTCTGGGTAGTGAAAGAGCTAGGTTTCTTAGGTGTTCAGGTGAGATGTTTGCCCAGGACTCACGGATGGCCTTCTCGAGCTTGGGTATGGAGCTGACATCTTTCCCCTGCAGATCCTTCTTGACCATGTGCCAGAGGTTCTCAATTGGGTTGAAGTCCAGGCTGTTACCTGGCCAATCCTTTATGAAGGGTACCATGCAGTCATCAAGCCACTGAGTGACAGATTTGGCATTGTGAGCAGGAGCACCGTCCTGTTGAAACACACTGGCACGTGTGAGTTCGAAAGAATCTGGCAAATGTTCAGTCGACTTGTACGCTGCCATTTACGGTAAGTGTAAAGCCACGAGTCTCATTGACACAGAGATTATATCTTATATCTTATTTATATCTTCTTCTTTTTTTTCTTCTGGTGTGTGTATTTACCTAGTTGTAACATACAGGAAAAGAGCTATGCTCGTACTGTCCCGTCTCCAAATCTACTATTATCCAGCTTGCCTTTGAAGTCCTGAATACTTCTTGCATTAATCACTTTTGCATCAAGGTTATTCAGGCTTCTATGCTTCATTGGGAACTGTATTTTTTATGTCCCTTTTGCTTTGTTGTCCTTTTAAATTTTCTTCTCATGCCTCTTGTACTTCCATCGCCCCCACATAAACAGATCTTCTCTATCAATTTTTCCAGACCATGATTACCTGCTAAAAAATCTCCCTTTTCCTTCTTTTCTAAAATTGGGAGTTTCAGTCTTAAAAGGTTTTCCTTTAGGTAAATCCCCAGGCTTGGAGCCCTTTTGTGGTGCTCTTTGTTTTCTCTCAATTTCTTAATCCTTCTTTGATGTGGTGCCCAAATCACGCCGCATATTCCAACCGGGCGAATCAAAGATGTTATCAATTTCTTAACATCTCTTCATCCAAAATTTTTTTGAATGCCATTTTATTTTCCTCAAAATGAATGACCCTTTTGTGATTTTGTTTTTTTGCTTTCAGGTGACAAAATTTTCCGAATCCACACTCCCAGAATTTTTTCGACCTTGGTTTTGAAATTACCCCAATTCATTTCCCATCAAAAAATTTTCCTTTTTGTCTCTTTTTTGTACTGCCCTTTTCCCACCCACTTTACACTTTTTTTAGCTTTAAACTCCTTTTCCCAAAATTTGATCCATCTGAAAATCTTATCTAGACCCCTTTTTTTCGTCACAGTCCTCTTTACTTTCTACTTTTTTAGAATTTAGCATCTCAGGAATAAACTCATGAAAACTTTTCACTCCCTTGTCATAAAATTTATAAAACCCAAGAACACAGGGGGCCCAAACTGTTTTGGGGAATATTTTATCATGCACCATTCTACTTCTGATCTTTTTTTATGTCTATCTCTCTTTTTGCTAAAAAAATTCTTCCATCCACTTCAGAAACCCACCTTCAACCCTCCTCATGTTTTAGTTTTCCGAGCAGTCCTTATGAGGTTTCCTTGTCAAATGCCCACTTAGGGGCCGGTACAATAAACACTTCATGCTCGCGGGTTTCAGGCTCCGGGATTGATTTTCTCGCGGGTTTTCCAAACCCGGGGGTAAAAAATAAAAAAACAGGTAATTAAATAAATTTTTTTTAAAAAACGAAAAGTATTTTCATAAAAAATCTGGCACCCTTCAGTGGAATAAAAGTCTGTATGATGTAAAATCGCAATATATGGGGCCCCGGCGCATTAGTGCGTTGGGAGGACTGGCGAAATAGTGTTATCTTTCGGACCACGGTAGCCCACACTGGTGGGCGACGTGCGTTTTCACACCTCAAATTTTCCTCAAGCCACCCCCAGACCAGAACAATAGTGAACATTTTAAGGGAGTGGGAGCCCAAAACCCTAAAAACAGGGAGGAGCATGGAGCAAGGGTGGTGGGTGCCAATCTCAGTGGTGGAGGCATAGTTTGTGCCAGCCACCCCAACCCCAAAAACACCCCAAACACCCTCACCGTTGGCCCACAGCGTCCCGGGGGTTCAGGTCCACTTCCCCCTCTTCTGGGTCAGCCATAGGGCCCAGCCATGGTGGGGGGGTGGGGAGGAATAGGGGTTGATGTAACCCTGGCGCGGCTACACGTGTGCGGGCCCATCAGGTTTTGGGGTTTTTGCGAGAGACAGTTTCAGTTCAGTTGAGGTAGTTTGGCCCTTTTTTTTCGGCACTCCCTGATGTGAGTTTGATGTTTGAAAATTTTTTTTCGTTATCCCCACGCGCTGAGATGGATCTCCCCGTAATCAACAGCTCTCTCTCAACTACCCCCAGAGAGCTGTCTGCTAGTGCTTATAGTTTTAGGGGAAGCCAGCACCCCGGGAGGGGGTTACAAACCCCCGGCTAAAAACCCGGGTACCTTTTCACTGCTGGGTGGACAGGGGCTCGGGTTTAAGGAAACAGCCCAACTGGTATCATTATCATTCAAGCAACAAAATCCATTTTCTTTATACCGTAAGCCTATTTTCGGGTCGGGAGGGGTAACAATGTCATGCTCGCGGATTTACGATACTCGCGGGTGTGTGTGTTCCCTAACCCCCCGAGCATGAAGGGTTTATTGTATATGCAATGGGACCCACCCCCCCTTTTTCTGTGTCACATCGACCACTCTCGAGTAAAAGCTTAATAAGTAGTTGTACATGACATTCCTCCGCTAACCCAAAAACTGGCCCCCTGCGAGTGTGTTTGTCTCTTCCAAAAATATTTAAACCCATCTGTCCTTCACAATTTTTTGAAACACATTTTTGCCATACCATGTTAAAATACTGGCCTGTAATTTAATGTTCTTCTTTGTCTCCTCCTTTGTGAATTGGCACAATATTTGCTCTTTTCCAATCAAGCGGGACTCTGCTCTCCTTGAGTGAACTCTCAATTACACTATGAACTTTCCTGCTAGTTGGTTACTGCACTCTTTCATTATCCAATTCGACACTCCATCTGACCCGGGGCTTTCCTCACATCTTGACTTTCCCCTTAGCCTTTCATTTCATTACGTCTACTTTATGTCTTCCATTATATTTTCTTTTGCTATTATTTTTTGTTTTAAATTCATTTTTTTCTTGTAAATACAGTCTGTAAGCACTTATCATCACCTCAGCCTGTTGAAATGCATCTTCGTACACTATGCCTCTACCTTCAGCTTATCTACTCCTTCCTTGTTTTTCATTTTTCCATTTATATATCTATAGAAAAGTTTCGGTTCATTCTTACATTTTTCTACTATATTTCTTCATAGTTACTTTTTTTTTCTCTCCCGGGTTCTTACATATTCATTCTAGTTGTTTTGTACTTCTCCCAAAGGTTGCTGCCACCTTTTTCCCTCCAACTATTCCATGGTTTTTCTCTTTCTAGTCTTGCTAATTCAATTTTCTGTTAAAACATTCATTCTTTTTCTTTTCTCTGATAACCATTCTTGGAACAATCTATTTATTCTTCTGTGTAAATTCGGAGAACTCATCCCATTTTTTCTGGGTACTCCTTGTTGCATGGAAACACCAGTCTTCTCTCCGAAAAATGTTTAACCCGTCAAAGTCTGTTTTTCCATAATGTATTTTCCCTTTTCTTGTGTTTCTTTTTCCCCCTCTTTTTGCTATCATTTAAGAAACCCTGCGTATCCGTACAATTGGGACAAGGGAGGGCCCCAAAGAAAGAAAGAATCCGAATAATGGGGATTGAAGAAAAAAAAAAAAAAATTCAGGTAAATACAGAACTTTCCCAAGTATGCAAATACACTAAACAAAATAAATAATTAGTTAAATAGATTACAGTAAAAATACACAAAGGCTACAGTACAGTATTTAAAACTCCCACTCTGATGCCATGTGATGAAATTCCCGTGTGGGTTTATTTGGCGCTTTGGCAGCTTATAAACCCACCTCTCCCCCCCTCACTGATACTCCGATAAATGGCAGTGGTGAACCCGGAGATTCGGAGTCATTTCCCTTTGGATGCCTATGCCTAAAGGGGCCCGCAAAGGTGGGGAGGGGAGGAAGCCATAAGTAGAGGGGGACGAAGGGGGGGTTTTAGAGGATATAAAGTGAAGGACCAAAAGGGAGCGGTTTTAAAGAAGGTGCTTGGTTTGTTGGCATAGGTCCAGCGACTCTGGGTTGCAAAAATTCTACCCACGGATCTCCCGTAGAGAGGTAGAAAAAAGACGTAGTCAGGTTCAGTATTTGGGTGCCCAAATACTAACTAAGTTTCCGCCCCTCCCTTAAGGCAGATGCGTTGGTCGGCGGCAGCGTCATCGTCATACATGCCTAGAGTTTGTGACCCGGGTGTAAAACCGAACAGCAATCCAGGTCCGCAGTGTTGATACCAGGGTCCCCTCCAATCCAACCAATCATAACATTTCTTCGGTCGCTGCTCCCACCCTGCACAAGTGGGGTGAAAAGTTAGCAGTCCAAACCCCCCAAATTCAATCACTGGATCAGTGCAGAATCAGCGTTTCCCAACCCTTTAGACGGGGTGTGGCTAAAAACATCCTTCCAAAGAACGAGCCAGGTTGAAAATCCCAGTTTTGAGATCAACTTGGGCAGGTTGTCGAGGTCAGCTGGCAACATCCTGTCTTCTCGAATCATCACTTACTGCTCAAAAAACCCTCCGGGGGACACCCGTTTCATAGCCACGATAATACCGGCCATGACTGAATGATAAGTCGATTAGGGGGAAAATACAAGACCCTGATACGCCCTTTTACACCAAAAAACTCACTCTCAAAGGGATGGCGAGTTCCCTTTCCTCCATTCGAGGAGAAGGAGAGCACGGATCGGTCGCAGCGTAGTGCAGGATTTCCATCTGAAAATTAATAATTCGGCAAAGTGTTTATAAAACCAATCCTTGAAGATTTTGGAAGTAAACCAAGCGTTCTGGAAGGCATAAACAAGGGAGTTTATTCTTTATCCCACGGAGAAAAAGCGGGTTTTGCCTTGCCAAACCCACAGGGGTCAGGCGGGAGTGCCTGCAGCATTAGACAAACATACAGCACGCGCGACGCACCCGTCTTCGACCGGGCACAGTTTTCTCCTTCTCACGGGCCCCGGGTATTCTCGGGAATTGAGCGTAGTAAAGGCCTTTTTGCAGTTTGAGATTTACTCAAGAAAAAAAAAAATTCTTTAATCAAATCCTTAAATGTCTGCAGAAATTCCTCTGCATGCTCTTCGAGGCACCAAACTTTCACCACAAGATTTAGTTTGGGTAAGACCATGTGAAGTTTGAAACGAAAAAACCAACCATCAGATGCCTTGAAATTTGGCAGACCAGTCCCCAAAGCAAATTTCTCAGCACCCATTTTCATCTCCAAACAAGAACCATCCACCCCTGTCGATTTTGCAAAAAAACCCAAGTTAAAAAATTGATTAATTCTATGCAAGGGTTTAGCCAAAACCTTCCTTACGCTTTTTCCAGTCTTAGAAGCAAAAGAAAATCAGCAGAATAACCAAGAGCTTATCTTTAGATCCCTAATATCAGAAAGCGTAGATTTGCAAATCAATGTTTTCATGATCTAGAACTAGACCGGGGAGGCGGTGGGGGCCAAAATGGTTGCATCTTGGGGTGCTGAACTCAATGTCCCCCAGTTGAATCCCGCCGGGGGAACTCTTTCAAGAGCCTGGTAGGGAGCAGAAGGCCCAAG
Organism: Chionoecetes opilio; assembly: GCA_016584305.1. Taxonomy (NCBI): domain Eukaryota; kingdom Metazoa; phylum Arthropoda; class Malacostraca; order Decapoda; family Majidae; genus Chionoecetes; species Chionoecetes opilio. The sequence goes on from JACEEZ010015821.1 coordinate 170,743, forward strand.
TTTAAGTCTCACCCAAAGGGGCAACTGTCAAAACCACGCGAGTGGCCCAAAAACCCCCCAGCAGCGTATACCTGTCTGACGATTGGAGATGCGGCGGATCTAGGGGTGCATGCGCCTAACGAAGTCCCAACATCACAGAAAAAGGGGGTCTTCACCTGAGACCACAGGTGTCACTATAAAATCCAGCCTGCACCCCCATCGGGCGAGATCGACCCAAATCAAGACTCTCCATACGCCTCCAGCGTTAGGCTTAAAGTTATAAAAAATATAAAAAAAAAAAAAAAAAAAAAAAAAAAAAAAAAAAAAAAAAAAACCCAAAAACCTTTGCAAAAACCTTGAAGAATTTTCCCCCTTCACCCTCCAGAGACAATACCTTTCTCGACGCTTCCAGGGGGGGACCATCAGGAAAACAGCCAGGATAAAGAAGGAACAACAGCACCTCCCGGACCAGGAACAGCCCCCCAAAAACCACAAATCTTTTGCCATTGTCCCAAAAAGACGGGTAAAAAGAGTGTTTACCATAAAAAAAAGGTGCGCGACTAAAAAGCGTGTTGCAAAATTTTCATAAATTGAAAATTCGGGCAAAAAAATTCAAAAAACGTAGATAATACAGTGGAAGACAGAGAAATTGGCGGGGGTCTTGCATCCCTTTCCCCCCTTGACAAATTTTTTTTAATCCCTCCTTTGGTTCCTATGGGGAAGATTGAAAAAAAAAGAGTCTGGGAAATACTTTCGGCCCTTTTTCCCGCTTGCAGTTTTTAAATCTTAGCATTAAGGTAGTGACCAGGACATATTTTTTCTTTCCAGTCCGGCTTTATTTCCCCAAAAGTCACCAAAACATTTGGGAAAGTGGTTTTTCTCAGTTGGATTGGGGCTAAGCCCCGTTGATCAGACCCGATCACCCGATTCACAGCTTATATAGGATCGGTTTTAGTTCAAAAGAATTTTGAGGGAGACTGGGTTATCAAAAGAAAGGTGAGCGGTGGGTTAGAAATTTCAAGACTTTACGGATGTAACGAGACACGCTCCTTACACACACTGTACCCAGTAACTGTGGGTTTATTGACTTTAATTATCTTGCTGTTTTGGTAGGAGATTTCACTAGCTGTCTTTTGATAATATTCAAAGTTTTCTTTGAAACTTTTTTCTTGCGTCCAGGACGAGACAAGTGTGTTAAGAGTTTCAACAGTTGGCGAGTCTTGCAATTTCTTAACCCACCACTCAACCTTTCGTTGAGTAATGAGTATTCATTGAGTATGATATTCATGCAGGACGGTGCACCGTGTCATAGCTGTAAGCCAGTGAAGGAATGGTTAGGAAATTGTGCCGTAAAATATTTTCAAGACTGGCCTGTTTGTGTTTATGTACTTTTTCTGTGGTAATTTTAGGGGGGAATATTATGATCTTGTTGTGCGCACGTGTTTACCCATGGCGACGATGGAACTACGCCAACTACTTTGACCTCTACGTTCATAATTCAATTTTTTTGACGAAAGTAACATTTAGGGATGCAATAATGAAATAATGCAATTAGGATAATCAAGGCTTTCACATAAATTCTTGCCACCCTGCCGTATTGTAAAAAGGAAAAAAAAAAAAGAAAAAAAAAGAGAAGGTCCGAATAATGGTCGGAATCCGAATAATGAAGGTCCGAATACGCGAGAGTTTACTACTTCAAATTCAATAAGTACATGGTCACTCTTTCTAAGTGGGCACTGATAATTTACTTTACTAATTACTTCCAGTTCTTTCGTCAATAGTAGGTCTAGTCTTGATGGTTCTTCGCTACCTCTGAATCTTATGTTCTCTTTAATCCACTGAGTCATGATGTAATTCATTACCAAATCCAACAACGTACCACCCCATGAGTCTTCTCCTCCTTCAGTATACCATTCTTCCCAGCAAACTTCTTTGCAGTTAAAATCTCCCATCATAATTATGTTCTCACAATTTTCCATCGTATTCTTTAAACATTTGCTTGTGTCTCTTATCATGTCTCCATACTCCTCTCTCCCTCAGGAATGTGTGTGTGTGTATTTACCTAGTTGTAACATACAGGAAAAGAGCTATGCTCGTACTGTCCCGTCTCCAAATCTACTATTATCCAGTTTGCCTTTGAAGTCCTGAATACTTCTTGCATTAATCACTTTTGCATCAAGGTTGTTCCAGGCTTCTATGCTTCTATACGGAAGCTGTATTTTTTATATCCTCTTGCATGTTGTCCTTTTCAATTCTTCTCATGACCTCTTGTACTTCTGTCGTCCCACACAAACAGATAATTTCTATCAATTTTTCCAGACCCATTGATGCTCTGTAGACTGCTATAAAATCTCCCCTTTCTCTTCTTTTCTCAAGTGTTGGGAGTTTTAGTCTTGAAAGTCTTTTTTCATATGTTAAATCTCTCAGGCTTGGAGCCCTTTTTGTGGCTGCTCTTTGTATTCTCTCAATCTTCCTTATATCCTTCTTTTTATGTGGTGACCAAATCACTGCCGCATATTCCAACCTTGGTCGAATCAGAGATGTTATCAATTTCTTGATCATCTCTTCATCCAGATATTTGAATGCCATTCTTATATTCCTCAGCAACTGGTATGTATCTCCTGTGATCTTGTTTATATGCTTCTCTGGTGACAAATTGTCACCAGATCCATACTCCCAGATCTTTTTCGACCTTTGTTTTGATTATCCATTTGTTTCACATCGAATACTTTCCTCTCTGTCTCTTTTTGCTACTGCCCATTTCCATCACTTTACACTTTTTGGCATTAAACTCCATTTCCCATATTTGACTCTATCTGAAATTCTTATCTAGATCCTTTTGTAAATCCTCACAGTCCTCTTTACTTTCTACTTTTCTTAGTAATTTAGCATCATCAGCGAATAAACTCATATAACTGTTTACTCCTTCTGCCATATTATTTACACACACCAAGAACATCACTGGGGCCAATACTGATCCTTGAGGAACTCCACTTATCACACTGCACCATTCTGACTTTTGATCTTTTATTACTGTTCTCATCTCTGTTGCTCAAAAAGTCTTCCATCCACTTCAGCAAACCACCCTTCAATCCTCCTACATGTTCTAGCTTCCAGAGCAGTCTCTTATGAGGTACCTTGTCAAATGCCTTCTTTAGGTCCAAGTAAATGCAATCGACCCACCCTTCTCTTTCCTGTGTCACATCGATCACTCTCGAGTAAAAGCTCAATAGATTTGTTGTACATGACATTCCTCCTCTAAATCCAAACTGGCCACCTGCAAGTGTGTTTGTCTCTTCTAAATATTTCAACCATCTGTCCTTCACAATTTTTTCACACATTTTTGCCACTACACTTGTTAATGATACTGGCCTGTAATTTAGTGGTTCTTCTTTGTCACCTTTGTGAATTGGCGCAATATTTGCTCTTTTCCAATCAAGCGGGACTCTGCTCTCCTTGAGTGAACTCTCAATTACACTATGTAATTTTCCTGCTAGTTGGTTACTGCACTCTTTCATTATCCAGTTCGACACTCCATCTGGACCCGGGGCTTTTCTCACATCTTGACTTTCCATTAGCCTTTTTACTTCTATTACGTCTACTTTTATGTCTTCCATTATATTTTCTTTTGCTATTATATTTTTCGTTTTAAATTCACTTTCTCTTGTAAATACAGTCTGTAAGCACTTATTCATTACCCGGCCTGTTGTAATGCATCTTCATACACTATGCCTTCTACCTTCAGCTTATCTATTCCTTCCTTGTTTTTCATTTTTCCATTAATATATCTATAGAAAAGTTTTGTTCTTCTTACAGTTTTTTATTATTTTTTTCCTTCATAGTTACTTTCTTCTTCTCTTCGGATTCTTACATATTCATTTCTAGTTGTTTTGTACTTCTCCCAAAGGTTGCTGCCACCTTTTTTCCTTCAACTATTCCATGTTTTTTCTCTTTCTAGTCTTGCTAGTTCACATTTTCTGTTAAACCATTCATTTTTTTTCTTTTCTCTGATAACTATCCTTGGAACATAACTATTTATACCTTCGGTGTAAATTCGGATGAACTCATCCCATTTTTTCTGGGTACTCGTTGCTGCATGGAAATTACTCCAGTCTGTCTCTCCGAAGAATGTTCTCAATCCGTCAAAGTCTGCTTTTCCATAATTGTATCTTCCTTTCTTGTGTTCTTCTCTTCTCCCCTCGTTTTTGCTATCATTGATTTCAAATTCAATAAGTACATGGTCGCTCTTTCCAAGTGGGCACTGATAAATCACTTTACTAATTACTTCCAGTTCTTTCGTCAATAGTAGGTCTAGTCTTAATGGTTCTTCGTTACCTCTGAATCTTGTGTTCTCTTTAATCCACTGAGTCATGATGTTATTCATTACCAAATCCAACAATATACCACCCCATGAGTCTTTTCCTCCTTCAGTATACCATTCTTCCCAGCAAACTTCTTTGCATTTAAAATCTCCCATCAAAATTATGTTCTCACTATTTTCCATTGTATTCTTTAAACATTTGCTTGTGTCTCTTATCATGTCTCCGTACTCTTCTCTCCCCCAGGAATTTGTCTTAGGTGGAACGTATACGATTACTAAGTCTCTTATTCTTCCTTTTTTCATCACCAACTCTACCTTCAACACCTCGGCCATTTCTTCTCCTTTCTCCACATTTCCCACTACCACATCCTTCCTTGTTAACACCATTACACCACCTCCCTTTTTCTGGTTTCTGTTTCTCCTCCATACATTATATTGACCCTCCCCAACTGGCACATCCTCAGAATCACTCAGCTTCGTTTCTACTAGACCTAATATGTCTGGTTTCTTGGTTCTCAGGTAATCGTTTATTTCTGTTAATGTTGACTCTAGCCCATTTATATTTGTATACGATACCTGCCATCCTATTTCATTTTCCTTTGGACTGTCTTCTCTTACTCTTTCTCTTTTAGATACCACTTCTTCAGTTTTTGGTTTAAAACTCTCCAATAGAATTTATCTTTTTCCTCTTCCGTCCTCAGTTCGTTTTTTTCTTTGGCTTCTTTAAACAGTACATTCAGACTGGCTCTTTCTTCCTCATTCATATCTTTTCTCATCCATATTTTCTTATATTCTTCTGTCTTTGCCAGTTTCCATGCCTTAGACAATATATCTAGTGCTGTATTTTGTGGCCTAAACTTAAAGTAATCGTCCAGACCATTTCATCATTCCTGATTTAATGCAGTCAAAATATAGCCATGATCGAGTATATCAACAATATGTTGTCACATTTTGTATCCAGTCACCCGTTTTTAAATGATCCGCATTCAAAATCTGTAAATTCCCCGTGCTCTCAAAACACAACTGTTGATCAGCAGACGATGCACCATGGGTCGGCGACGTCACAACAGTGAGCCTCCCAGCCCTGCCTGATACAGATGCACGGAGACTCTGAGAAAAATGTAGTACTTGGGGAATTTTGGGTGTTTCTGATATATTTTTTGTGCAATGTGGCATGTACTTGCATCCTGTGTGGGTGCAGCGTGGGGGCTGTGCCTTTACCGAGAGCACCCATTTGCAAACTGTGGGGCGACGATATATGTGTGCAGATGTGTGCAGCGGCAGCAAGCGGCGGGGAGCGGCGGGTAGGTGCAAGGCCACCGAGATGAGAGGGCTGCAGTACCCTGGCTACTACCAGCCGCTCCCCGTCGCTCCAAAGGTCTGCACACATATATCGTCGCCGTGTGGGTTGTGAATGGGTGCTAAGCTCTCGGGAAAGGCACAGCTTTCTTGCTGTACCCATGAAGGATGCAAGTATATGCCATATTGCACAAAAAATATATCAGAAACACCCAAAATTCTTCAAGTACTATATTTTTCTCTGAGTTTCCGTGTGTCTGTGTCGGGCGGGGCTGGGAGGCTTACCTCTTGTGACGTCGCCAGCAAGTTTCGTGCCACGGCTGGAAAGTGGCTGTTGTTTTTCCCGCGCTTTTTACAAAAGTCATGTTTTTAGAGAAATAAGGCGTGAAAATGAATAATTTTTTGTGGATTAGGTATTTTGAATGAACATTAAACATAATTATGCAAAGAAAAAATGGGTCTGGACGATTACGATTACTTTAACTTTTAAGGGGCGGGCCCCTCCCTCCTCATATTTGCCTAACCTGTGTATTTCTTCTATTTCCTCTTCTACCTCCGTATTTTCTTCTACTACTTTAAATATTTCTTTTGACACTTTCTTTTCATCCTCTTCTCTCAAATTTTTCTTGGGCAGCACTTTTTCCTTCAAACCAAAAATGATGACACATTTTTTTTTGTCTACCGTATCTCTTACTAAATTTTCCTTTTGTTTGATTACTTTGACTACTACTTTGGTCAGATTTTTCTTTTCATTTTCTTGATCTTCAATTATTTGACGTAAGCTTTCTTGGTCTTTTTCTTTTTCCAACTTCCATGTCTTTCTTTCGTCTTTCATTTCCTCTTGTGTCGTTTTCCATTTCTTATGGACATTATAAATTTCAGCATGCAGCTTCTCTACCTTTTCATCGTCTTGTTTACCGTTAACCTCATCCACTATATTTTTCAAAATTGTATTATCTTTCTCCAGGACGAATACTCTTTTTTCCATCTTATCTAATTTCTCCATTAGATTGTGTACCACATTTTCCAGCATTATGACTCTTCTTTGGTTCATTTTCAACCCTAATATGTCCTTTTCCTGGGTTGCAAAACCATCAAACGGAGTTTTGGCGGGACTTTCCATCTTGTTTACTTTTTTTTCAGTCTATTTTTTCACTTTTTTTAGGCTAATCCTATGGAGACGGGACAATTTACTGCATAACTCTTACCTGCAGCTACTCAAGGTCATTTGTAGTCAACTGCGTCCTTGTATGGCCACAACAGCCGTCACAATGGCCAGTTGTGTTGGGAGCCTTCCTGAGCGCGTCTGTACCCCAGCCGATCAGCGTGTGTGTGTGTGTGTGTGTGTGTGTGTGTGTGTGTGTGTGTGTGTGTGTGTGTGTGTGTGTGTGTGTGTGTGTGTGTGTGTGTGTGTGTGTGTGTGTGTGTGTGTGTGTGTGTGTGTGTGTGTGTGTGTGTGTGTGTGTGTGTGTGTGTGTGTGTGTGTGTGTGTGTGTGTGTGTTTACCTAGTTGTATTTACCTAGTTGTAACATACAGGAAAAGAGCTATGCTCGTACTGTCCCGTCTCCAAATCTACTATTATCCAGCTTGCCTTTGAAGTCCTGGAATACTTCTTGCATTAATCACTTCTGCATCATGGTTATTCCAGGCTTCTGTGCTTTTATACGGGAAGCTTTATTTTTTTATGTCCCTCATGCATGTTGTCCTTTTCAATTTCTTCTCATGACCTCTTGTACTTCTATCGTCCCACCAAACAGATCTTCTCTATCAATTTTTTCCAGACCATTGATGCTCTATACACTGCTATAAAATATCCCCGTATGTGTGCGTGTGTGTATTCATCTAGTTGTTGTATTTTACAGGGCCTGAGCAACGCTCGTATGGCCCCGTCTCCATATCAAAATCAACATTTATTTTATCATTCATCCTTAGTGCTTAGTGTTGGTCGAAGCCACCACCCCGGGAGGGGGGTCACAAACCCCCGGCTAACACCCGGTACCATTCACTGCTGGGTGGACAGGGGCTCGGGTTTTAAGAAGACCGCCCGTCTGTCTTCGCTCCGCCCAGGGATCTCCGCCCAGGGATCGAACCCGGGACTTCTCGGTTGTGAGCCGAGCGTGCTATCCCTTACACTACAGAGTGTGTATGTGCGTGTGTGTGCCTACAGCGCCGTTAGGCAGTGACCTCCAGGGGTGGGATGGTAGGCCCTAGAGGTTCCCTCGAGGGCTGTGATGGTTGGCCCTCGCCCGTGGTGGCGCAGGCAGGATTTTTATAGTGACGCTTGTGATTAGAGGTTCATGTCGACCCCTGTGGCCTCCGATGCACTCACAATCGTAGGTAGAGTTAATGGGCAGCATGTGGGTGTTCTTAGGCCACTCGATGGTGCAGAGAAAGATTTTATACCTTACGGTAATATCAAGATCAATTATCGCTAAAGAGGTAAATAGTCGTATGTACAGATGGAAGAATGGTGTTAGCAAGACGTGTGTGATGTGTGAGACAGGAGTGGATGAAACTGGAGTACTTGATGCTGGAATGTGAACGGTATGAGTATGCTAGAGCAAAGATGTTGGAGGTAGTGGTAGGAGCAGTCGGAGTGGAAGAATGGCGAGAGATGAGAGACACGAGTGTGGATAGGCAGATGGAGTACCTGCTGGGGTTGTGTGCTGAGTAGAGGAGTGACAGTTGTGTGGCTGAAAGTGTAAAAGAATTCTTGGAGAATTCTTGGAGAGCACGCATGAGAGAATGAGAGGCAGGGGGCCCCTCAGTGATGGGGGACCCGTATGAATGTGATTCAGAGAGAGGAATGAAGGGAAAATGAAACTCCTAGTTTTGCTTCCCCCTTTTGCTTCTCTCCCAACAGAATACTACATGTGTGGGAGAACGCCGGACCAAAGGCTTCACCGACAGCATCAGCTGGGTGACTCCCAACTCAAGCTCAAGCTCGTAGGTCCTCTCCTCTCCTCCTCTCCTGTCCTCCAGTTTTGGCCGACCACCCCGGGAGGCGGGTCACAAACCCCTGGCTAACACCCGGTACCCATTCACTGCTGGGTGGACAGGGGCTCGGGACATTTTCAGGGTATTTTTGGGGGGAGAAAGTGAGTTATAAACCGTAAAATACGTTACACCTCGCACCGGACGAAATAAGCATTTTTACAGTATTTTCAATACCAGAGTTTCGCGATCCTCAAGTTTAGCGCTATGCCTTGTGAAGAAAACAAGCGCCAAACTCGGGAGGGTAGAGTAGGGTAGGGAGGGTAGGGTACTGTATGACTCTCCAATAGAACTTCTCCTCTTCTGTTCTTAGCACGCTCTTTTCCTTAGTTTCTCCGCTTAATTAACTCATTTTTGCTCTTTCCTCTTCATTTGAGTCCTTCCTAATCCATTAATTCTTGAGCATTGGTAGCGCAGTCCAGAATGACCTCAGGTCACGTCAAGAAGTCTTACGGCAGATTGGTGTTATGCCCACATAACATGCCCACGGTGTTATGGACTCGCTCAGCACGAGTATTTAATGTTGTCGTTACCTGTGCTGAAGGACAAAGACCTTCAAGTCGCTTGTGATTCCTGTCTTACTCTATGGTCTATAGATGTGAGACATGGACACTAAATAACGACTTGAAGAGGCGAATCGATGCCTTTGGTAATAAATGTTTTCGCAGAATCATGGGGTATCGCTGGGATGATTACGTGTCAAATCAGCGATTGCACCATGAGACTGAATCGAGGCCTATTTACCTGCATAGTCCGTAAGCGCCAACTTCGGCTATATGGGCATGTGACATGCTACCGTGAAACCGATCCTACCCATAGGGTTGTATCTGTAAGAGACAATCTGGCATGGAGAAGGCTAAGGGGGTGACCACAAGGCTCGTGGCTGGGACAAGTTGATGTTTCCTGTCGAGAGTTGCTTGGTATGGGAAGGGAGCCTGCATGGGGACTCGCGCGTGGTGACCCCCGGGAGTGGCGTCGTAGGGTGGGCGAGGCGATGCGCTCCCCGGCGTATGCCCCTGATGATTGATTGATTGAAACCCATGGTGTCTGGTAGGGTTTCTTCCCGGGCTTAAGTGGTTATGATTTTTTTCCCGGGAAATTGGTTCAAATCCCGGGATTCTTATTGTTGTTCCTTATCTTAGATTTGCATTATGGAAAATACAAAAATGCATGAAAGAGAGAGGGAAAGTGTTCTAAAGAGAACACTTTTCTTGTAGGGTAGGGCCTCAAAATGGCATAGAAAATTCTTTTTTTTTACAATGGCTATCTTTTAGTGTCATTCTATGTAGCATTGGATTTTTTGTGTGGTTAGCCACACAAAAGAAGAAAGAGATTGACTGTTTGTGCTTCTTGGAGAGTAATTTCATGAATAACTTTTGATGTGTGCATGACTGTGTGTCTTGTGTGCACCGTGCACAAATGATTTTATGCTATTATCTTAATTTTTTTCAACTGGTGGTTCAACTGGTCATTCAAGTGTTTCTTTAGGTTTTTGTAGAATGTGGCTTCTAAATGCCGTTAAATATAAAATTCTTATTCTTTTATAATAGCTAACTTTGAATGCAATTCCAAATGTCTGAGTTTCTTTTATGGCTAATGGAAGGAGATTAGATAATACAAATTTTGCCTTATTTAATCAGATTATGCACCTATTTCTGCACCAGTATGCAAGTTAATAAAGAGAACATTGCTTCAGTGTCATAAAATTTATCAATTCAATTGCCTTTCAAATAATATACAGATACTACACTAATGAAGTATGTGGGGTTCGCACTTTGCACGACATTATTTGTACAAATATTACCTGATCCGGGAAATCCCGGGAAATATCCTGGTTGTTCCAGAATCCCGGGATGCTAAACCCCCAAAACAGGAAACCCTAGTGTCCGGTGTCTTTACACATAAGTGGTCATTTACTTCTAATAATGTTGATGTTAATCCATTTACATTAGTATATGACACCTTCCACACTTTCCATACTTCCTTCAAGCTGATACTACTTCCTCGGTGACATGTCTGTACCATTTCGTCAATTTTGTATCGATGACTCTACAATAGAACTTCTCTTCTGTTCTTAGCATGCTCTATTCCTTAGTTTCCCCACTTAATTAAATAATTTTTGTTCTTTTCTCTTCATTTGAGTCCTTCCTAATCCATAAATTCTTGAATCCATCTTTCTTTGCAAGTTTCCATAGTCTTGCTAAAATATTCTCTACTGCGATTGTGACTGGAACTTGTTATCCATGGGTCTCACTTCTCCTTTGAATTTACCCACCCTATACACTTCTTTAATTTCCTGATCTATTCCTGCATCATTCTCTTGGACTACCTCAATGTTTGTATGCGTGTATGTATAAAACTAATATGTAACGATATATTCTCCTCTTCTAACAAGCTCTAAATGAATTTCTCAGTGTTTCGGATCATTAAGGATGCAAAATTTCCATTCAAATTCTATTTATTAACCCGTGGGCTGCGGCATGCCTTCCGGAAGACTCTGCTGAGCGACTGCGGCATGCCTTCCGGAAGCGCAATTTTAAAAAGCATACAAAAACCGCGCCAACATTCGCAGAAGTCTACAAACTGTGTCACATATACGCCTTGGTGTCAGCCCTCAATACCACACATCATCATCTGCCTAACTACACTCTACGCTGGAATACCACTCCTTGGGTTTTTTCCCAAGATCTTGGGATTTAGGTCCTGCGGTGGGATATTTTATGTCTATCTTGGGACTTTTGGGGGGATTATTCAAGTATTTCTCCAGTAGTTTATCTCAAGGTACAGTACAACGGTACCTATGCTTACCTTGAGATAAACTACTGGAGAAATACTTGAATAATCCCCTCAAAATCTTGGAAAAAATCCCAAGGAGTGGCATCCCTGACGTCACTTCAGTAGGCTCTCTCTATCGGTTTGGTGCCATTCGCGCCAGATATTTCAACTCCCGACCACAACCACACCATAACCCCATACGTTTGGGTTAAAAATAGATATATTGCCGGATGCAGATTTTCAACTTACGTTGATTTTGTTTTACCAAAATTCTGTAATGGTCACTGTTTCACTCACATCCCCGCACTGGTGGCACTAAAAAAATCTTTGCTCCCGCAGTTCCCGGGTTAATAATAAAGTGTAATGTCTATTTCATATGCTCTTGACAAATTACTTATTTCAAATTATCAATTGCTTCATTCAGTTTAATCATTATGCAATTGGAAAATTCTAGTGTAGTTAGAAAACATAAGATGAAGCATAAAAACCATAGGTGAAATGGAGAGAGATAGTGGGACTGCTGATAAACAAGAGTATTCCACTGAAAAACAGAGGAAGACTTTTTTGAAGTTTATAAATCAGTTTTGCTGGGGTTCGAGCATGGGCTTTGCGAAGAAGGGGAGGACTTTTGGTTTTGGTTGTGATCGGGGAAATGTTGAGGTATATGGTGGGATACATGGGATATTGTGTCCAGTGAAGAGGTGGCAAAAAAAAAATGGGATTGAAGGAGCTGGTCAGTGCTGAGATTGAGGGCAATTGAGGTGTTTGGGCACGTGAAGAGGAGGAAGGGGGTGAGGCATTGGGGGAGCTGTTAGAGTGAAAGTGCCAAGTCACCGTCCACCCGGGGAGCCAAGGAAGACTTGAAGGCATTTTGTTGAAGAGGATCGGCAACATTGGGCATTAAAAGTTGAGGCAATGGATAAGATGTGGGAAAACGTATCATAACGTCTAAAAATCATAAGTATTTTGGGGGAAAATCTGACGTTAAACAAAAAATGAAGAAAAAAGTTAAACAGCATAAAAATTTTAAATATTCTAAATTAGAAAGTTTTGTTAAAGTGAATTAATCTCCACCAAAAAACAAATAAAACTACCATAGAAATAAGAACAACTCTTTGAGTCTTTTTATATATTAAAAAGAAAAAAAACTATTCAAACATTGCAATTTCTACAAAACATTAAGCAGAAAGATGTCAGGAAGCCAAGAAAAGTTATGAAGGAACCATTTCTATTACTTGGGACATACAGACTACCGTATTTGCCGGCGCATAAGACGCACCTCCGCATAAGACGCACCCCTATTTTACAAAGAGGTTTTGAGAAGAAGAAAAAATATTGGTGTTTTTGAGGGAATTATTTTTTTCTCGTAAAATTATAGTTATTAAAAAAAAAAAAAGATTTGTAGGGGAAAGCAAATGATTATAATTATGAGCATGTACCTAAATACAATATTCACAGTGCAGTGAATGTGAATGAAAAATTATACTAGTTAAAATGTAAAGAGAATGACAGGGTAACCAAAATCGGTCATAAATCATAACATATTGCAGGATGCCCCCACGAATTGATATTCTAATATTATCTACCTATGACATATAGCTTAGATTTAATGTTGTAGGTATGCCTTTGTTGCTATTCTGCTATGTGTTTAGACTTTGTGGAAAATTTGCAGTATAGATATTGGTATTATTTTGGTAGTAGGCTTTCTAAAGTCCTAGGACTCTTACCGACACCATCGTGTAGCTTTCTTCATTATGAGTATTTTTAACCCCATTTCCCATGGCGCAATTGAATAATAATGGAATTACACGTAGTACCGAAAATCTACCGTTACTTCAGCCAGAAAGTTAAGTTAGGTTAAATCAGATTAGGTTAGGTTAGAGGTGGGGTTTGGTTCAGTAACAGATAATATAGAGAAAAACGAAAATGACCAATAATATGGCAGTGTGAAGCGTAGCAATGCTTGCGGGGCGGACCTGGAGGGGCAGGTTGCCTCCCCCACATACACACATGTAAACAAACATTGATTTCCGACAAAATCGAGAGCCAGATTAATTAAAAATACATCAAAACTATTCAGGAGGACTTAAGTTTCGGCCTCGAAATCGGTGGTTGTCCAATAACAAAGATTCACGAAGATATTTAGATAACACTGTAAGGTAACCATCTGTACCTTGTTATTATTGTTGTAATTGTTGAAGGGCACCGTTGTCGGGATCGACAATATTTGCACTGGTTTACACCTATGAATCTATCACAGTCGCGAGGGTTGATTAGTCTTCTTCAGGAAGGTACAGGTGAAGGCTGATTCACACTCTGAAATCACGGCAGCGTTCTGTCAGCCGTGCCTTGTATTCACACTATTCGTCATGGTTCCGTCATTTTCGGCAGTTCCTGCTCACCCTCTAAGCAGACATGGTGCCTCAGAGGCTATGGTTGAAGAAATTTGCATTAATAGCACTTCTGTCGGATGAAGAAGAGGAGTTGAACTCTAAAAGACATTGTTTTGGGTACATAAAGCCTTAAGAAAACGACAATTATCAGCACGGCACAGTCTCATTACGTTAAAATATTATTCCCCAGAAACCGTTAGGTGACAGCCGTTTAGTGTAACACGTCTATTTGTTTTAATGTAAAAAATTCTAACGGATGTGATGAGACGGTGCCCTGTCACCAATTTCACCATGATGGTATGGTGTGATTCGGCCTAGAGGAGGACGGTGTGGCGCCGTGAGGGGTCTTGGTCTTGGTGTACCGTGTGGAAGACTTTTGTCCCGTCTACAGGTACCATTGCAGCCTTTTTACTAGCACTCTTTCATAGTTTCCTTATCCGTAGAGGTACAGGGGTGAGGATTGAGGGGTCGAGGTGGTACAAACGCCTATGCTGTCTCCTATCCCACCTTGCTTACCACTGTAGCGGCTCTAACACACACACGCACATACACACCTGCATCGGCTTAGGCCACCCCCCTGTCTGGGACCAGGATTAGAGGCCCGAGGGTGACCTGACGCTGACCTGACTTGTCCTCGCCGACACAACTGCAACACCAGCCAGGTAATTCAAGTAGCCAAAGGACACACAGAGACACACACGCCGCGCACCTCTTGCCCCCACGTTATACAATGACTCGCTGTCAAATAAACAACAAGGCCACGACGCCCTTTCTCCATCCTTGTGTGTATAGACAGACTCCCCAAGATACTACACCTCCCTCTCACCGCTCACACTCCTTCAAATAAAACTTTAACATGCTCTTTCTTTCACTATTCCATTTATCAACAATACTCATTCCAGCGAAACTTCCAACACTATTTTCTGCCTCCCTTCTATCATCTCATTTCAACTGTTGTGTCAACTTGTGTGGCCCGAGTCGAATGCGGGTTAAGGCGACATCTAATATGCGGGATGTTTGTCTTTTCCATGGGTGCGGGGAGGAGTCTGAGCGGTAATGACCCATGGTGGGTGCGTTGAAGGCGTCACCAAGTGAAGTATCCCAGGTGAAGCGGCAGACCTGAGATATCAGACGTTTTACAATGGAGAGCAGCAGAGGGGAGTGGATGATGTTCACATCTGACACGGCTATCTTGGCAGCAACAATCACTATCTTGTTGCCGCAGCTCTTATTTTCTCTTAAACTCCAACCTTTTCTTAGTATTATGCATTACTGTTCATAACACAGCTACAAATTTGTGCTCAGTGAACTACTGCTCAACACAGATAACTCCAGACCCCTTTAGTAATATACCACCGGCTGTTCTGCATTCTCTGCCCGACCTCTCATGCGCTAATATGGCCGCATTAGACGCAGGGTGAACTTTGCATTTCTTTTTAAGGGAAAAAAGTGCGTCTTATGCGCCGGCAAATACGGTATTTTTGGGAAAATTTGTAATACCCCAGCTTTCTTCATTACAAAACATAAGAACATAAGAAAATAAGGAAGCTACAAGAGGCCGTGAGACTTACACGAGGTAGTTCCTGTTACTTAATACTACCTACATCCACCTTTCATCCCCATCCATGAAATTATCTAGCCTCCATTTAAAGCTCCCTAATGACTCCGCACTAACTACCTGACGACTGAGTCCATTCCAATCATTTACCACCCTATTTGTGCACCAGTTTTTCCCTATTTCTTTTTTAAATCTACACTTTTCCAGTTTGAATCCATTACTTCTTGTTCTACCCTGATTACTAGCCGTAATAACTTTTCCTACACTTCCTTTATTGTATCCCTTTCACCATTTAAAAACTTCTATCGGATCGCCCTTTACTCTACGCCTCTCGAGTGAGTGTAAATTTTAGCTTCAATCTCTTCTCATAACTAAAGTTACGCATCCCCTGTATCATTTTGGTCATCCTTCTTTGCACTGATTCTAACAAGGCTATATCCATCCTGTAATACGGAGACCAAAACTGAACCGCATAGTCTGGGTGAGGTCTGACTAGAGATAAATAAAGCTTTAGAATAACCTCAGCGCTTCTACTTTAAACACTCCTGGTAATGAATCCTAACACCCTCTTAGCTCAATTTCTAGTCTCAATACATTGATTCCTAGGACAGAGGTCGGAGCTCACCCGCACTCCCAGATCTTGCTCATCTTCTGCTCTTTTCAGCGATACATTGTGTATAGTGTATCTATTATCAGGATTTTTTTCTACCAACATTATTTATGCTACACTTATCAATAATAAATTCCATCTACCACCTGACTACCCACTCATTCAATTTATCTAAGTCTCCCTGCAATATGTTTACATCAGACTGTGATCTAATAATCCTACCTACCACAGTATCATCAGCAAACTTGCTGATATCACTGTTAATCCCACTATCTAAGTTGTTGTTGTAAATAAAAATTAATAATGGACCCAAAATGGGTGTGGTCGGATTTTAAAAATTCCGACTCCGACTCCGTCCTCCCCCTCCCCCTCCCTCTCTTCTGCAGTACATTAGTAGATTTACTGTATTACATATTTTCAAGTTCATCCATATCATTAGTGCATATAATATCGTAAATGAGTAAAACTGATCAGTGAATTTTAATACCGTAAATTGCGGCGTACAAGTCGACCTCAAGATTATTAGCTCAATATTACGGGTTAGGCCTATACATGCCGAATAAGTCAGCCCCAAAAATACGGTAGGCTACTGGTAGGCCAAAGCTTACAAAGTCTTTACTCCCGTAGTGTATGGTCACGACATATTTGTAGATCAGAATTACCGGTTGTACTGTTAGAGTGTGAGGTACGATGAGTTGGGCGGACAGTACGGGGAGGTGCTCGGCGAGCAGTCAGGCAGTTGCAGAGCGACCTTGGACTGCTCTGGAAGTGGGGCATATTGTAGTTGTCTGACTGGCCGCTTGAGTTCAGTGGCGTTCCGGTCACTGTTTACAATCTGTGTATCAGCTGTTGGAAACAGCCTATGGTTTTGTGTTGATAGACACTGAATTTTTATTACTATTTTATTATCTAAATATTAATCTGTGTGTTAAATATGTTAAGTAAGTTCACCGAACACAAGTTTTAGTTGGAAATATTTGTGGTAACCTGCTGGAGTTACAGTAAGTGGTATACAGCGATTGTTAGTAGTGCTGATCCACTTGTTTGCCACTCAGTGGTAAAGATTTGCATTTTATCCTAGCCGTATAAGTCGACCCCTAGTTTTGGAGAGATTTTTTCAGGACCAAGAGTCAACTTGTACGCCGCCATTTACGGTAACTTATCATTCTGTTGTTTTTAATTGATGTTTAATGCAGTTGCATGGGTTAGGATGTCAACCGGTAAAGACTTTTGGCGAGCACTATATAGGGGGGTCATCCCGATGTTCCACGGTACCTATGTTCCCCAATAAGATGCGGTCCCTATGTTCCCCAGTATCAATGTTCCTCGCCTCTTAAGAGGCACCTTTGTTCCCCTGCACCTATGTTCCTCGGTACCGATGTTCCCCCACCTCCTAAGAGGTACCTTTGTTCCCCTGTACCTATGTTCTCCGGTACCGATGTTCCCCCACCTCTTAAGAGGCACCTTTGTTCCCCTGTACCTATGTTCCCCGGTACCGATGTTCCCCCACCTCCTAAGAGGTACCTTTGTTCCCCGGTGCCAATGATCCCCGCCTCCTATGAGGTACCGATATTCCCTGGTATATATAAGGTGCCAATGTTTAGGTTAGGTTAGGTTGGAAGGGTTCAAAAAGTGTAGGTTCAAAAGTTTCAAACAATTTAGGTTTAAAGGGATACAAAAATATGGTTCAAAGGGTTAAAAGAATTTAGGTTCAAAGGGTTAGAAAAATATGGTTCAAATGGTTAAAAAAATTAGGTTCATAGGGTTAAACAAAAAAAGGTTGAAAGGGTTAAAAAGAATTGGTTCAAATGGTTAAAAAACATTTGGTTCAAAGGTTTCAAACAATTTAGGTTCAAAGGGTTCATAAAATTTAGGTTCAAAGGGTTCAAAAGATTTTGGTTCAGAGTTAAAAAAAACTTCGGTTCAAAGGATTAAAAAAAATTTGGTTCAAAGTGTTCAAAACATTTAAGTTCAAAGGGTTCATAAAATTTTGCTTCAAAGGGTTCATAAAATTTAGGTTTAAGGGGTTCAAAAGTTTAGGTTCAAAGTGTTCAAAACATTTAGGTTCAAAGGGTTAAAAAAAATTAGGTTCAAAGAGTTCAACAAATTTAGGTTCAAAGGGTTAAAAAAATGTAGGTTCAGTGTTAAAAAAAAATAGGTTCAAAGGGTTCAAGAACTTTGGGTTCAGAGGGTTCAAAAGGGTTGAAAAAATTAACAGAGATAACGGGAAACATCGGCACCGGGGAACATAGGTACACATCCCTATATAGGTACCGACTGGTACCGTATATATATATAATTTTGTAAAGTGGGACATTCACCAAAGAATTATAAAAAAGCGGGACATTACAGTCTGCCCGTAAGGTTAAATTGTTTACATCATATCATTTTCATCAGGTAACTGCTATAATCACATAATATTTAATGATCTTACCTATATAAAGTGATAAAATACTAGCAGAGTCGGTGACTATGTGTGGTCTATCTATGATGAGCATTCCTTGTCAACTGCAAAGCAGTCTAGCCCAGTGTTGAGACTTGAGAGTGGAGAGCGTATGGGTACTAAGGAATCAGACTCATCCGCTACAAAACGTATCACGTGTCGTTGGGTACGTCATCTACATCGTCTAATAATTTATCTCAGTGTTCTACAGATTAATTCATGCGAAACAAAACGAAATATAACATTCCCACAAAAAAAATCCATGCTAAATCAATATTCCCACAAATTGCTTGCTTGAAATGTCGTCCCACAAGAGCTCCCACACAAGCAAATTTCTCCCACAAATTTGTGGGAATTTCCTACGAAGTGGCAACACTGGTCTAGCAGTACACCCAAGTACTTTACACAAGAATTGATCACGTACAGGAGTCGGAGTCGGAAATATTTTTACCGACTCCGACTCCGGCCAAAAGTAGGCGACTCCTGTGACTCCGACTCCACACCCCTGCCCAAAACAGACCCCTGTGGAACCCCATTCGCTACCTGCGAGGTGGGGTTCCAAATTCAGATCCAAATCCAAATTCAGATTTAGAACCACTAATTGTAACCCTTTGTTGCTTATCACTTAGCCAAGATCTAATCCAACAAAGAACCTTCCCATCTATTCCATGTGCCTTAATGTTATATGTCTCTCATGTGGTACATTGTCGAATGCCTTATTAAAGTCCAGGTATACTATATCATAATCCACATCATTATCTGCTGTCTCATAAACTATCCTATAAAAACTCAATAAATTGGTAAGGCATGATTTACCTTTGGTGAACCCATGTTGTGAATCATTGACCAAACTATGCTTTTCTAAATGCTCTCTAATGTTTTTTGCAGAAACAGATTCCAATAATTTACCTACCACTGACGTCAGACTAACGTGTCGATAATTTGACATTAGTCTTCTGTCACCCTTCTTAAATATGGGGACTACATTTCCTTTCCTCCACATTAACGGCACCTCCCCTATATCAACCAATTTTCTAAAAATGTGCACTAACGGCTCACTAACAACCTCTTTGCATTCTTTTAATACCCTGGGGATAGTGAACAGATGTTTAGAGAAAAGGATGATGAGAAACTCAAAGATATTGTGATAACTAGGGAAATGGTAGAAGAGGGTATAGATAGAATAAAGAATTTTAAGTCACCAGGACGAAGTTTACTTCATCTGGTCCTGGTGACTTAAAATTCCTCATTCTGTCTGCTATATGCTACCTGCATATCCTCCTGAGTAAAACCACTTCAGAAATAATAATTTAAGATTTTACACATATCCTCATCAGAACTTACAGTCTCTTCCTGCTCTATTTTTAACAGTCCCACCGATTCCCTACTTTTTGTCTTATAGACCTGAAAAAATCCAAAACAATGCAAGAAATGGCATATCATAAACAATACACTTTCATGTGATTGAATGAATAATAAAACTTGATCTTTTCTATCAAACTAGAATTCAATAAGTATCATGTCAGCATATGAAGTGACTTGAAGAGCAATGAAAAAAGTCCCTACCACTGAATCTGCGACAAAAATATAGTCCTTTCAATAAGTCAATTGATATCTAGCTTCCTTTCTCTGTGCTCATCAAAAACTCAGTTCTTGGTCAGAAAGAGAAAAGTATGTAATGGCTCACCTTCATTCTCGTCATTGGGTTCAGCACGTTTGCGTTCCATTTCAGACTTCTTTGCCATCTCACCATGATACACCACATTACTGCAAAGTAAGAATCAAGTGAGTTGCTGAATGCCAATCACATGTAATGTATATGCCAATGCTAATTATCCCAACTATTTTTTCATTAGTCAATATTGTTAATCACTAATGAACAATACATTATGTGATATTGTCAATCAGTGTATATGTCTGATATCAAATCAGTGCATCCATCAGAATAGGTGTCCTCCTCAAGTTACCAAGCAGGTTTTGAGCATCTTTCAAAGTCTAAGGGAACAGTAAGGCATTTATTATTTGCTTGATGGCATATACATACGTGTAGTTAAAAATGCAATAGATTGATTCAATTTTTTTCTTCTAAAGTGTCTGTCCTTTTTGCATAGAAATGTCTACAACAATTTTTCTGCCCTTTTCTTTACCATTACATCATTCTCTTCAACAGTGAGGGAACTGGAGGGAATAAAAATGTAATTGAATACTCTACTATTACCTCTCCAACAATTGAGTGCTCTAGGCTTGCAAAAAAAAGAGAGAGAGAGAGAGAGGAGAGAGAGAGAGAGAGAGAGAGAGAGAGAGAGAGAGAGAGAGAGAGAGAGAGAGAGAGAGAGAGAGAGAGAGAGAGAGAGAGAGAGAGAGAGAGAGAGAGAGAGAGAGAGAGAGAGAGAGAGAGAGAGAGAGAGAGAGAGAGAGAGAGAGAGAGAGAGAGAGAGAAGAGAGAGAGAGAGAGAGAGAGAGAGAGAGAGAGAGAGAGGAGAGAGAGGGGGGAGGGGAGCGGGGGGTGCTCCACACCCTACTGGTTTGCTGGCTTGAGAACTCCAAATACACAACATAGGCATCGGATAAGCCTTGCTTTAGACCAGAGTGCCGCGTTACCTCTGACGACAAGTACCGTGCCTGGCTTGAGTTCATGAGGCATCCAACTCCCAGGAACAGACAAGGGCACAGAGAGGTGCCAGAGTGCATGAAGACCACTCAGGAGTGGGCCTCAGAGCAGTAGAAAGTGAACCTCAGGGGTAGACTGAGGGGCGGCCAGGTCGGGAAGCTTTGGAGGAGCCTTGTTAAGGAACGACAGTGACCCGCGGGGAAACACTGGCTGGCAGACGGCAGTGGCGTAGCTAGGTATCTATCAATGGGGGGGTGGGGGGGGCACTAAGCAAGTGGAGCTCAGGGGCATTTTAGTGCCACATAGAACGGTATTACGACAAAAATCAGATCAATGGTGGGTATTAGTGCATTATACATTTGCTGATATACTCATAGTATCAAATAAAACAATATGTACAGAAATTAAGTATACAGTGGTACCTTGACTTACGAGTTTAATTTGTTCATTGATCGAGCTCGTAACTCAATTTGCTCGTATATCAAATCAATTTTCCCTGTTGAAATTAATTGAAATACAGGAGAACCTCGTTTATCCGGCACCCTCGGGGGGGAGCGCATGCCGGATAACTCATTTTGCCGTTGTTTTGAGAGTTACTCTTATGGAATTGCCCAAAATCCCAATAAATACTGTGGTTTCTGGAGGTTGTTGTTGTTATTGTTTTAGGGCTGCGACAATCCCTTGGGGAACACTATGAGCCCTGGTGATGTCCTATGATGCTATCACAGGCACGGTAATTGCCCTGTCTTCCTCAGGAAGGCACAGGTGAGGCGGATGACGGCGTGTTGCCGAGAGGGGGGAACGCCAGCCGCCGCCAGCAGGTGGGCAGGTCAAAGGTAGTGACGTTCAGGGCGAGGAGTTGAGACTGTAGCACTACACGGTGTGAGTGGAAGTGCGGACACTGCAGCAGAAAGTGTTCAATAGTCTCCGGAAAATTCATGCACCAAGGGCAGTGGGGGTCAGGGGACAGACGGAGGCGAAACAGGTGAGCTGTGAGTGTCGTGTGCCCCAGGCGGAGGCGGGTGAGAGTGACATCCAGCACGCGGGACTTTTTCCGTATCCACGGCTGGGGGGAAGAGTCACTGCGGTATTGGCCCATGGAGGTGATGCGGAGGGCATCGCCGAGTGTGTTATTCCAGGTGGAGCGGCAGACCCGGGAGATGAGGCGTGTGGCTGTGGAGAGCGGCAGAGGGAAGCGTGTCGTGTTTACATCTGTTAAGGCCATCCTGGCAGCAGAATCAGCCACCTCGTTGCCTGGGATACCAGCGTGGGAGGGAACCCACTGGAAGACGATCTCCCACCCCTCATTGGTAAGGTGAAGGGCCCTCTGGATGGTGTGGATGAGGGACGTAGAGGATCGTGGATGGCGGGAGAGGAGGAGGTGGAGTGAGGAGAGGGAGTCTGTGTAGACCACAGCCTTGCCCAACTAAATTTCTGCCGAATTTCTCAGTTTTTGAAATAATTATACTTAATTAATGCCTGGGTCGATTAGTTTCCGTTGTTTTGAGGCTGCTGTTGTTTTAAATGCCGGTTAAATGAGCTTTTCCTGTACCATTAATCCGTTCCAGCCCCCCCAAAAATACCCCAATTTTGTTACTGTACCTATATGACTGGACTGCACTCACCCTCCGCCATTTGCATTCGCCAGTGTTTACTCTCTGTGTATCAGCTGTTGGAAACAGCTATGGGTGGAACTGCCGCTAAACGTACTGCACTCACCCTCCGCCATTTGCATTCGCCAGTGTTTATACTCTGTGTATCAGCTGTTGGAAACAGCTGTGGGTGGAACTGCCACTAAACGTACTGCACTCACCCTCCGCCATTTGCATTCGCCAGTGTTTATACTCTGTGTATCAGCTGTTGGATATCAGCTGTTGGAAACAGCTGTGGGTGGAACTGCCGCTAAACGTACTGCACTCACCCTCCGCCATTTGCATTCGCCTGTGTGAGCACAACACAACAGAGATGCTTCCACGGCGAGGTAACCACGTGAAGTGAATGAGTGAGACGTGGGATGCTGGGCGGATGTTAGAGCGTTCGCTGCGTCAACTAGCGGGGGCGTATCTTAAGCTCCCTCGTAAAATCGCTCGTAACTCGGATTTTGCCTCGCAAATCAAAGCAAAAAATCGACCGAGCGACTCCTCGTAACTCGGAAAACTCGTAAGTTAGGGCACTCATAAGTCAAGGTACCAGTGCATTATAATTACACAAAATGGGAATTACATGTATGAAACTGAAAACACAAAGTGAGCTTTGCAAAATAAATTAATTTCTGTGGGTATGTAAAACAAAAGCAGGGAAATGCAAGGGCAAAAATTTATGACTGTTTTTATAAGTAAGTCTATCATGCAATAAATACCGTAGAACAACAATGTAAGGTATAAACCAAATAAATAGACGTTCTGAAAGTAGTGTTACAAAGGTCCTTGTTCGCCAGTACTGGCGAACAAGGCAAGGATCTTTCGTCTGTACCTCTGCAGCTTCGCCGGGGGGGGGGGGGGGGGGGGGGGGGGGGGTACGAACCACGGGTCGAGTGGTCGAGCCACCACGTCTCTTTATTCCATTGGTGGAGGGAATGTTGGAGAAGCGACGTGGGGATCGCCTGGCAGTGTGTTGGGGCAGAGGAAGAAACACAGCCACGGCAGGTGGACAGGTGGCTCTCCTGCCGCCGGGATTACCGTGACCGCTACGCCCCTGCAAACTGCCCTGAAAAGGCCCCGTTTCCCCTTGTGTTGGGAACGGGGACGAGGGTGGCCCTGGTGGCACACCGTGGCCTTGGTGCTCAGTGGCGGCGTCTGTGGGGCTGGGTCACGGGTTAAAAGGGCGGCGCCTTGTGAAAGACTGTTGGGAGGGAGAGACTGTGTTCGCGAGTGCATGGGACAACGAGTGTATTTACCTAGTTGTATTTACCTAGTTGTAACATACAGGAAAAGAGCTATGCTCGTACTGTCCCGTCTCCAAATCTACTATTATCTAGTTTGCCTTTGAAGTCCTGAATACTTCTTGCATTAATCACTTTTGCATCAAGGTTGTTCTAGGCTTCTATGCTTCTATACGGGAAGCTGTATTTGTTTATGTTCCTCTTGCATGTTGTCCTTTTCAATTTCTTCTCAAGACTTCTTGCACTTCTATCGTCCCACACAAACAGATCGTCTCTATCAATTTTTTCCAGACCCATTGACGCTTTATACACTGCTATAAAATCTCCCCTTTCTCTTCTTTTCTCAAGTGTTGGGAGTTTTAGTCTTGAAAGTCTTTCCTCATATGGTAAATCTCTCAGGCTTGGAGTCATTTTTGTGGCTGCTCTTTGTGTTCTCTCAATCTTCCTTATATCCTTCTTTTTATGTGGTGACCAAATCACTGCCGCATATTCCAACCTTGGTCGAATCAGAGATGTTATCAATTTCTTAATCATCTCTCGCATCCAGATATTTGAATGCCATTCTTATATTCCTCAGCAACTGATATGTATCTCCTGTGATCTTGTTTATATGCTTCTCTGGTGACAAATTGTACATAATCCATACTCCAAGATCTTTTTCGACCTTTGTTTTGATTATCCATTCATTTCTCATCGATACTTTCCTCTCTGTCTCTTTTCGCTACTGCCCACTTCCATCACTTTACACTTTTTAGCATTAAACTCCATTTCCCATAGTTGACTCCATCTGAAAATCTTATCTGGATCCTTTTATAGATCCTCAGTCCTCTTTACTTTCTACTTTTCTTAGTAATTTAGCATCATCAGCGAATAAACTCATATAACTGTTCACTCCCTCTGCCATATCATTTACATAGACCAAGAACATCACTGGGGCCAATACTGATCCTTGAGGAACTCCACTTATCACACTGCACCATTCTGACTTCTGATCTTTTATTACTGTTCTCATCTCTCTGTTGCTCAAAAAGTCTTCCATCCACTCCAGTAAAACCACCCTTCAATCCTCCTACATGGTCTAGCTTCCAGAGCAGTCTCTTGTGAGGTACCTTGTCAAATGCCTTCTTTAGGTCCAAGTACACACAACCCTCGTTTTCCCGGACTAATAGGGGGGAGCACTGGTCCGGGAACCGCAAAGGTCCGGGAATCGCTAAAGTCCGAGGCCATTACCCACCCCCGGACGTTTATCCTACTGTAGTATTTACTGTCCGGCAACCGCCAATATCAACTACACCGCCGCGGACTTTTACATCCGCTGACCATGCTGCCACCTGGCGGGTGGCAGCAGAAAGCGTTCAATAGTCTCAAGAGACGTTCCTGCACCAGGAGCATTGGGGGTCAGGGGACTAACGGAGGCTGTGCAGGTGAACCGTGAGTGTCGTGTGCCCAAATGTAAACAATACGACCGCTGAGCATGCTGCCTAATGGCGGGAGGCGCGGACACTGACCAGGCTCGGAGACAGGAGGACAGACAGGAGACGCTCGGACTGCCGGACAACTTTGTCAATTTACGGACTGGACCAGGCATTTGTCCGGGACTCTGACATATCCCCGGACCTCGGATTTTGTCCGGCAAATCCGATATCCGGGAAATGGAGGTCCGGGAAAACGAGGGTTGTGTGTATATGCAATCGACCCACCCCTCTCTTTCCTGTGTCACATCGATCACTCTCCAGTAAAAGCTTAATAAATTCGTTGTACATGACATTCCTCCTCTAAATCCAAACTGGCCACCTGCAAGTGTGTTTGTCTCTTCCAAGTATTTCAACCATCTGTCCTTCACAATTTTTTCACACATTTTTGCCACTACACTTGTTAATGATACTGGCCTGTAATTTAGTGGTTCTTCTTTGTCTCCTCCTTTGTGAATTGGCACAATATTTGCTCTTTTCCAATCAAGCGGGACTCTGCTCTCCTTGAGTGAACTCTCAATTACACTATGTAACTTTCCTGCTAGTTGGTTACTGCACTCTTTCATAATCCAGTTTGACACTCCATCTGGACACGGGGCTTTTCTCACATCTTGACTTTCCATTAGCCTTTTTACTTCTACAGGAGAACCTCATTTAACCGGCATTTAAAACAACGGCACTAATCGACCCAGGCATTAATTAGGTATAATTATTTCAAAAACTGAGAAAATCGGCAGAAATTTAGTTGGGCAAGGCTGTGGTCTACACAGACTCCCTCTCCTCACTCTAACTCCTCCTCTCCCGCCATCCACGATCCTCTACGTCCCTCGTCCACACCATCCAGAGGGCCCTTCACCTTACCAATGAGGGGTGGGAGATCGCCTTCCAGTGGGTTCCCCCCCACGCTGGTATCCCAGGCAACGAGGTGGCTGATTCTGCTGCCAGGATGGCCTTAACAGATGTAAACACGACACCCTTCCCTCTGCCACTCTCCACAGCCACACACCTCATCTCCCTCATCTCACACACTCGGTGATGCCCTCCGCATCACCTCCATGGGCCAATACTGCAGTGACTCATCCCCCCAGCCGTGGATACGGAAAAAGTCCCGCGTCCTGGATGTCACTCTCACCCGCCTCCGCCTGGGGCACACGACACTCACAGCTCACCTGCATCACCTCCGTCTGTCCCCTGACCCCCACTGCCCTTGGTGCATGAATTTTCCGGAGACTATTGAACACTTTCTGCTGCAGTGTCCGCGCTTCCACTCACACCGTGTAGTGCTACATTCTCAACTCCTCGCCCTGAACGTCACCACCTTCGACCTGCCCACCCTGCTAGCGGCAGCTGGCGTTCCCCCCTCTCGGCAACACGCCGTCATCCGCCTCACCTGTGCCTTCCTGAGGAAGACAGGTCAACTACCGTGCCTGTGATAGCATCATAGGACATCACCAGGGCTCATAGTGTTCCCCAAGGGATCCTCGCAGCCCTAAAACAACAACAACAACAACCTCCAGAAACCACAGTATTTATTGGGATTTTGGGCGATTCCATATGAGTAACTCTCAAAACAACGGCAAAATGAGTTATCCGGCACGCGCTCCCCCTCGAGGGTGCCGGATAAACGAGGTTCTCCTGTATTACGTCTACTTTTATGTCTTCCATTATATTTTCTTTTGCTATTATATTTTTCGTTTTAAATTAACTTTCTCTTGTAAATACAGTCCGTAAGCACTTATTCATCACCTCAGCCTGTTGTAATGCATCTTCATGCCTTCTACCTTCAGCTTATCTATTCCTTCTTTGTTTTTCATTTTTCCATTAATATATCTATAGAAAAGTTTTGGTTCGTTCTTACATTTTTCTATTATATTCCTCTCATAGTTACTTTCTTCTTCTCTTCAGATTCTTACATATTCATTCCTAGTTGTTTTGTACTTCTCCCAAAGGTTGATACCTCCGTTTTTCCTTAAACTATTCCATGTTTTTTCTCTTTCTAGTCTTGCAAATTCACATTTTCTGTTAAACCATTCATATTTTTTTTTTTGTCTGATAACTATCCTTGAAACATAATTATTTATTCCTTCGGTGAAAGTTCGGATGAACTCATCCCATTTTTTCTGGGTACTCCTTGCTGCATGGAAATTACTCCAGTCTGTCTCTCCGAAGAATGTTCTTAATCCGTCAAAGTCTGCTTTTCCATAATTGTATCTTCCTTTCTTGTGTTCTTCTCTTCTCCCCTCTTTTTTGCTATCATTTATTTCAAATTCAATAAGTACATGGTCGCTCTTTCCAAGTGGGCACTGATAATTCACTTTACTAATTACTTCCAGTTCTTTCGTCAATAGTAGGTCTAGTCTTGATGGTTCTTCGCTACCTCTGAATCTTGTGTTCTCTTTGATCCACTGAGTCATGATGTTATTCATTACCAAATCCAACAATGTACCACCCCATGAGTCTTTTCCTCCTTCCGTATACCATTCTTCCCAGCAACTTCTTTGCAGTTAAAATCTCCCATCAAAATTATGTTCTCACAACTTTCCATTGTATTTTTTAAACATTTGCTTGTGTCTCTTATCATGTCTCCATACTCCTCTCTCCCCCAGGAATTTGTCTTAGGTGGAACGTATACGAGTACTAAGTCTCTTATTCTTCCTTTTTTCATCACCAACTCTACCTTCAACACCTCTGCCATTCCTTCTCCTTTTTCCACACTCCCTACTACCACATGCTTCCTTGTTAACACCATTACACCACCTCCCTTTTTCTGATTTCTGTTTCGCCTCCATACATAATATTGACCCTCCCCAACTGGCACATCCTCAGAATCACTCAGCTTCATTTCTACTAAACCCAATATGTCTGGTTTCTTGGCTCTCAGGTAATCGTTTACTTCTGTTAATGTTGACACTAGCCCATTTATATTTGTGTATGATACCTGCCATCCTTTTTCACTTTCCTTTGAACTGTCTTCTCTTATTCCTTCTCTTTTAGATACCACTTCTTCAGTTTTTGGTCTAAAACTCTCCAATAGAATTTCAGTTTTTCCTCTTCCGTTCTCAATTCGTTTTTTTCTTTGACTTCTTTAAACAGTACATTCAATCTAGCTCTTTCTTCCTCATTCATATCTTTTCTTATCCATATTTTCTTATATTCTTCTGTCTTTGCTAGTTCCCATGACTTAGACAATATATCTAGTGCTGTATTTTGTGACCTAAACTTAACTTTTAAGGGGCAGGCCCCTCCCTCTTCATATTTGCCTAACCTATGTATCTCTTCTATTTCTTCTTCTATCTCCGTATTTTCTTCTACTACTTTAAATATTTCTTTTGACACTTTCTTTTCTTCCTCTTCTCTTATGTTTTTCTTGGGCAGCACTTTTTCCTTCAAACCAAACATGATGACACATTTCTTTTTGTCCACCGTATCTTTTACTAAATTTTCCTTTTGTTTTATCACTTTGACTACTTTTTTGGTCAGATTTTTCTTTTCATTTTCTTGATCTTCAATTATTTGGTGTAAGTTCTCTTGGTCTTTTTCTATCTTCCATGTCTTTCTTTCATCTTTCATTTCCTCTTGTGTCATTTTCAATTTCTTATGTACTGCATTAATTTCTGCATGCATTTTCACTACCTTTTCGTCGTCTTGTTTACAATTCAGTTCATCCACTCTATTTTTTGGTATAGTATTATCTTTTTCCAAATCAATCACTTTCCTTTCCATCTTCTCTAGTTTTTCCAACATATCTTCTAGCATTATAACTCTCCTCTGGTTCATTCTAAGCCCTAATAAATATTATTCTTTAGTGTCAAAGCCATCAAAAGGCGTCTTGGCGGGATCTGCCATCTTTCCTTACTTTTCTCACTTCTAATTTTTTTCACTTTTTGGGCTAATCATTTGGAGACCGGACTATTTAACTGTATAGCTCTCACCTATAGGTACTCAAGGTCTCTTTGGGTCCTCTGCATCCTTGTTTGGTCACAACAGCCAGTCACCATAGCCAGTTTTGGAGGAGCCTTTCAAAGCGCATCTGTACACGCAGCTGACAGCTGTATTTACCTAGTTGTATTTACCTAGTTGTAACATACAGGAAAAGAGCTATGCTCGTACTGTCCCGTCTCCAAATCTACTATTATCCAGCTTGTCTTGGAAGTCCTGAATACTACTTGCATTAATCACTTTTGCATCAAGGTTGTTCCAGGCTTCTATGCTTCTATACGGGAAGCTGTATTTTTTTTTGCCCCTCTTGCATGTTGTCCTTTTCAATTTCTTCTCATGACCTCTTGCACTTCTATCATCCCACACAAACAGATCTTCTCTATCAATTTTTTCCAGACCCATTGATGCTCTATACACTGCTATAAAATCTTCCCTTTGTGTGTGTGTGTGTGCCTACAGTGCCATTTTGCAGTGACCTCCAGGGGTGGGATGGTAGGCCCTGGAGGTTCACTTGAGGGCTGTGATGGTTAGCACTCGCCCGTGGTGGCGCAGACAGAATTTCTATAGTGACGCCTGTGATTAAGAGGCTCATGCCGCCCCCTGTGTCCTCCGATGCACTCGCAATCGAAGGTAGAGTTAATGGGCAGCGTGTGGGTGTTCTTAGGCCACTCAACGGTGCAGATAAAGATTTTATGTGGATTTTACAGCCCTCATCAAGAATCGAACTCGGGTCAACGAGAACGCCACTCGGAGACTTCTTCTTCTTCTTGTGACCTTTTCTGCTTTGTATCGCTTTGTAGGTCGTCTGTCAAGCTCGTGCTCGAGCTTTACACATATCTTGACGCTAACCACTCTGCTACCGCCTCCCATAAGAGACGTACGGGACACATCTTCCTACCTTCCTGCTTAGTATAGTATTATAACAGGCTTAGTATAGCTTGTATGTAGTTTTGCTTTGTTTTTTCCTTTTGTTTGTGTTTTTCTCTACAGGAGCAGCCGGTGTCGCATAAAATAGGTAACACCTCGAAATAAGTAGCACCTTACCTCACACCCCCGCCGTTCCTTACTTATTTACCACAAAATACTCCTTTATAAGTGATTAACCATGACGTGTGTGGTACTGTGGTTTGTGGAGGTACTGGAGGAGACAGGAGAGAAGAGAGGAAGGCATTGTGACAGTGTTATTGCCGTATAACACTGTCACACAACCATCAGCTGACGCCTTCACTCACTCAGACCAAAACAGCATCTGCTGGGTGACTCCCAATTCAAGCTCAAGCTCAAGCTCCTCTCCTCCCTCCTCTTCTCTACGTAGTGTTGGCCGAAGCCACCACCCCGGGAGGCGAGTCACAAACCCTAGGCTAACACCCGGTACCCATTCACTGCTGGGTGGACAGGGGCTTGGGGCATTTTCAGGATATTTTTTGGGGGAAAAAGTGAGACTTATAAGCTGTAAAATACGGTAGGTACACCTCGCACCGGACTAAATAAGCATTTTTACAGTGTTTTCAATACCCGAGTTTCGCGATCCGCGAGTTTCGCGCTATGCCTCCGGAAGAAAGCAGGCGCAAAACTCGGGAGGGTACTGTATTTTGTATAATTTCTACCGTTACCGATTATTGTGGAACTCTCGATTGTGAATATGAGTACTCAGAGACATAGATACTTATAAAGAAAACCTATTTAAAGAGTTGTCCATTTAATTCAGTTACCCTCATATATTTCTTTTAAATAAAAAAAAAAATCCCACTTAACGTGGGTGGTGGCAGCGTAATCTTCAGACTTGTTGAGCCCTTCAAATTTACATAGAGCAAGGGGGGCACTACGTAAGTATTAACCCGCTGGACCCCAGCGACGCACGTGATGCCGTCCACTATGTATGCAACGCACAGTCCCAGTGACGTACCCTCCATTTAAAAATCTGGTACGCGGCTTCTATGGTAGGAAATGGCCTGAAAATGGTATGGGCCACTCCTTGATATGTGGGGCAACAGTGGCGGTACCCGGTAACTGCGTGGGCACGCCACTCGGGGAGGGGGGTGGGGGGGGATTAGAGGCGCAAGCTTATCCACTTTTTTCGCCGCGACTTTGGACCTTATTTACTCCGGTCGTATGGTAGCTAGTGGCTTGAAATTTGTGTGGGATACTTGTAAGGGTATTGTCAATACGTAGTGATACTTGGCAACCCCTTCGGTCCTGCGGGCCTAGCTCTGATATAGGCGAGTGTGATAAAAACACTATACCCGCTTGTCGCACCACAACTTTAGACCTTATTTACTCCTGTTCTATGGTAGCTATTGACTTGAAATTGGTATGGGATATGCCTTATATACGTGGCAACCCTCAAGTATAGGCTTGTTGGGAAGGGGGATGTGCATGAGTCATTACTGAGGGACAAAGGACATCCTACACAAGGATACAGATAGAAAGGGTACAAATCCATCATGGCCGCACGTCTCCATGGTTACCGGGACGCTAGGGCGCACTGCCACTCGTCCTCATTTAGAAAACTTTACTATGTCCGCTTATCACACTTGAAATTGACTTATTATGACATTATGTGATACATACGTGGTATATATGAACTATGAAGGCACACATGATGCTCAGGTGGTGTGAAAATAACCACCACCCGAAAACTGGACGCATCGTACATCTGCCATGCTGCGCGCTCAGCTGAGGGCTAGGCGCACGGGAACTTTAAGCCGGGCCGACATCAGCTGATGTCTGAGGGTGCCCCACCCACCCTAGAACCTCCATTTTTTTGAGGTGAGTGATAATTTTAGTTTTCTTAATTTTTCACCTTTTTAATAAAATAAATAGAAGCAAAAAAATTGCTGGGCTGTGGGTGTACTTTCTATTATATTTAGCTGGTACTCGGTGGGTTAAGGTAGATAACTTATCTACCCCAATATGTGTCAGCGAAAGGCACCACGCCTGTGCCATGATAACATCATGGATATTTATAAACAGCCGAGGTACAGAAGCCCTGAGTTCCAATCAAGACATAAGAACATAAGAAGAACATAAGAAAATAAGGAAGCTACCAGAGGCCGTGAGAACTAAACGAGGTAGTTCCTGTTACTTACCGTAAATGGCAGCGTATAAGTCGACCAGGCGTACAAGTCGACCTCATGATTATTAGCTCCAGATTATGGGTTAGGCCTATACTTGCCGTATAAGTCGGCCCCAAAAATACGGTAGGCTACTGGTAGGTAATATGTTACATAAGTTCACCGAACAAAAGTTTTAGTTGGAAATATTTGTGGTAACCTGCTGGAGTTATGGTAAGTGGTATACAGCGATTGTTAGTAGTGCTAATCCACTTGTTTGCCACTCCTTGGGAAAGGTTCGTATTTTATCCTTGCCGTATAAGTCGACCCCTAGTTTTGGAGAAATATTTTGGCTAAAAGAGTCGACTTGTACCCCGCCATTTACGGTAACACTACCTACATCCACGTTTCATCCCCATCCATGAATTTATCTAACCTCCCTTTAAAGCTCTCTAATGACTCCGCAATAACTACCTGTCTACTGAGTACATTCAAATAATTTTCCACCCTATTTGTGAACCAGTTTTTCCCTATTTCTTTTTTAAATCTAGTCTTTTCCAGCTTGAATCCATTACTTCTTGTTCTACCCTGGTTAATAGCCGTAAGAGCTTTTCCTACCTCTCTTTTATTAAATCCCTTTATCCACTTAAAAACTTCTATCAGATCGCCCCTTACTCTGCGTCTCTCAAGTGAGTGTAAATTTAATAGCTTCAATCTCTTCTCATAACTAAATTTACGCATTCCTTGAATAATTTTGGTCATCCTTCTCAGCACTGATTCTAACAAGGTAGAAGACAAGATCCATCTTGTAATATGAAGACCAAAACTGAACCGCATAGTCTAGGTGAGGCCTGACTAGAGCCAAATAAAGCTTTAGAATAACCTCTGCACTTCTACTTTTAACACTTCTGGTAATGAATCCTAACACCCTATTAGTTCTATTTCTAGCCTCAATACATTGTTTCCTAGGTCAGAGGTCTGAGCTCACCTTCACTCCCAGATCTTTCTTACTCTCTGATCTTTTCAGCGATACATTGCGTATGGTGTATCTATTACCAGGGTTTTTTCTACCAATATTCATCACGAATCACGGACATTCGGTCTCACCACCGCCATAACACCGGCTATAACATCCAACCAGACCACTCCACCTGGATTCATCATGTTAACACCAGCACCCATATCACGCTAAATCCTTCATGTATTTAGTCGGATCCTTCAAAATTGTAATAGGACTGTTAGGCGTATATGTGGTCATTCATCTTATGTGGTAAGCAAACCAAAGTAAATCTAAAGTTTCCACAAGCTCATTGTTATTTACTAGATTCAGCAGTCTCTCAAGATATTATCTCCTCTTTCTCTCACCTTCCTCTCCACCACTTTGATTTCTCCATTTTCGTCCTTTACATACTTTGCTCCTTGTACATCCTTCTTGTCTTTTCTCATCTGCTTAGCTACTCTGAACATCTGCCTTCCTTCTGCTGTGTTTAAGTTCTGACTCCATTTCTCCGATGCTTGTTTCTTTGCTATTGCCATTTGCCTCTTAGCATAATTTGTCCTTTCTCTATACATTCCTTTATCCACCTAACATCTTGATCGTTGCCACTGTTTGAATCCGATTCTTTTATCCTTAATTTTCTGTTGCATCTCTTCATTCTACCACCAAGTCTCCCTTTCTCTACTTCTTCTTCCAGATGTTAGTCCACACACCTCTTCTCCAGCTCTCAGTATGCTTTCCTGTAAGTGGTTCCAGTCTCCCTCTCCTCCTTCCATCTTTGTTGCAAAGTTTTCTTCAAACTCCTTATTAGTATCTCATTAGCCATAACCTGAGATTGAAATTACACCTTCATCGGTCTTGCTCTGCCTGCTTCAAACTAACCCAATCGATAAACTTCCTCTATTTTATTCTTAACATCCTCATTCTCTTCCAATACAGCGACTAGAATTTCCCTAGCAATGGCAAACTCTTCTGTCTCTCTCTCTCTCTCTCTCTCTCTCTCTCTCTCTCTCTCTCTCTCTCTCTCTCTCTCTCTGACCTTACCAGCACAGGTTTTTTCTTTAGCCTTGGAATAAGTATACATATTTTTTTGTCAAATGCATCTCGTACTCAATTTCATTTAGTCTTCAGTATATTAACCACTTCCTTTCCAAAATGTATTATATTTTCTACTATCTGCTGGTTAAAAATCTCCCCTAAGCCCGCTTTCACCTCATGCATCTTCTTCCAGCTACACTGCTGATACTTGATCTCATCCAATTCCTGTGTTCACAAAGAGACGTAGCGAGGTACAGTCTTGGTACACACAAACCTTGATTTCCCGGACTAATAGGGGAGAGCACTGGTCCGGGAACCGCAAAAGTCCGGGAATCGCAGGTATAAAAACAAAAACAAAAAAAACGTCCGATGCCATTACCCACCCCCGGACGTTTATCCTACTCTAGTATTTACTGTCCGGCAACCGCCAATATCAACTACCCCGCCGTGGACTTTTACGTCCGCTGAGCATGCAGCCACCTGGCGGGAGGCAGCAGAAAGTGTTCAATAGTCTCAAGAGATGTTCCTGCACCAGGGGCAGTGGGGGTCAGGGGACTAACGGAGGCTGTGCAGGTGAACCGTGAGTGTCGTGTGCCCAAATGTAAACAATACGGCCGCTGCGCATGCTGCCACCTGGCGGGAGGCAGCAGAAAGTGTTCAATAGTCTCAGAAATGTTCTTGCACCAGGGGCAGTGGGAGTCAGGTGACTGACGGAGGCTGTGCAGGTGAACCGTGAATGTTAGTGTGCCCAAATGTAAACAATACGACCGCTGAGCATGCTGCCACCTGGCGGGAGGCGCGGACACTGACCAGGGGTGACAGGAGACGCTCGGACCGCCGGACAACTTGGTCAATTTACGAACAGGACCAGGCATTTCAAAGTGTAAAAAAAAAAATTAAAAAAAAAAAAAAAAAAAAAAAAAAAAAAAAAAAAAAAAAAAAAAAAAAAAAAAAAAAAATGTCCGAGACTGACATATCCCCGGACCTCGGATTTTGTCCGGCAAATCCGATATCCGGGAAATCTAGGTCCGGGAAATCGAGGTTTGTGTGTATTTGGTTTCTCCTCACAGCAAAATTTCAATTGATAAAATTACCTATTCTTATCATTTTTATATATTACTTTAAGGCCAACTAAACACTTAAGAGTTGTTTTCAGCTACTTGATATAGTATTGCTTTTATAAATACACTCTCAAGTCAGTAAATTTTTGGTCTATGAGGACGATTATAAAATTGTAAATAAAACAAAAGAAACATGGAAATATCTACTATCTGAAAAAACTAAGTATAATGACAAGCTGAATGCCTATGCAATATGGTTGAAATATCTTTGAAAAGACAATGTTGAAAGGAAAATCAATGTCATTGTACAGATTTCATAAAATAAAAAAATTACATATTTAACACGTAAATGGCAGGAGTAAACTGGCGAGTAGCACTGCACGAAAACAATGATGTGCTTTACTTACAAACACAAGGTACACTACCTATATGACACGAGTAACAACGTTGTTACTCGTGTAACGAAGATGCATGAAGAAGATGCATGAGGAGAAAGCGGGCTTAGGGGAGATTTTTATTATTTCTTAAGTGTTTTTACTGAGGAGGATACACAGAAAATACCTGAAAGTGAACAGATGTTCAATGGAAGCGATGAGGAGAAACTCAAAGATATTGTGATAACAAGAGAAATGGTGGAAGAGGGTATAGATAAAATGAAGAATTTTAAATCGCCAGGACCAGATGAAGTGTATCCCAGGGTATTAATGGAATGCAAGGAGGTTGTTAGTGAGTCGTTAGTGCACATTTTTAGGAAATCGGTTGAGATAGGCGATGTGCCATTATTGTGGAGGAAAGGAAATGTTGTTCCCATATTTAAGAAGGGAGACAGAGGACTAAAGTCAAATTATCGACCCGTAAGTCTAACGTCAGTGGTAGGTAAATTATTGGAATCTATTATTGCAAAAAACATTAGAGAGCACTTAGATAAACATAGTTTGATCAATGATTCACAACATGGATTCACCAAGGGTAAGTCATGTCTCACCAATTCATTGAGTTTTTATAGGAAAGTTTATGAGACGGCAGATAATGATACGGATTATGATATAATATATCTGGACTTTAGTAAGGCATTTTACAAAGTACCACACGAGAGACTCTTAAATAAGGTTAAGGCTCATGGAATAGATGGGAAGGTTCTTCGTTGGATCAGAGCCTGGGTAAGTAATAGGCAACAAAGAGTTACAATTAATGGTTCTAAATCTGAATGGGGACTGGTGACAAGTGGAGTTCCACAAGGGTCTGTTTTGGGTCCATTACTATTTTTTATTTACATCAACGACATGGATAGTGGGATTAGAAGTGATATCAGCAAGTTTGCTGATGATACTAAGGTAGGTAGGATTATTGGATCACAGTCTGATGAAAACATATTGCAGGGAGACTTAGATAAACTTAATGAGTGAGCAGTCAGATGGCAGATGGAATTTAATATTGATAAGTGCAGCGTTATAAATGTTGGTAGAAAAAACCCTAGTAATAGATACACCATAAGCAATGTATCGCTGAAAAGATCAGAAGGTGAAAAAGATCTTGGAGTGAGGGTGAGCCCAGACCTCCGACCTAGGAAACAATGTATTGAGGTTAGAAATAGAGCTACTAGAGTGTTAGGATTCATTACCAGAAGTGTTAAAAGTAGAAGTGCAGAAGTTATTCTAAAGCTTTATCTGGCTCTAGTCAGGCCTCACCTAGACTATGCGGTTCAGTTTTGGTCTCCATATTACAGGATGGATATAGCCTTGTTAGAAACAGTGCAGAGAAGGATGACCAAAATGATACAAGGGATGAGTAACTTTAGTTATGATAAGAGATTGAAGTTATTAAAGTTACTCACTCGAGACGCAGAGTAAGGGGCGATCTGATAGAAGCTTTTAAGTGGATAAAGGGATTTAATAAAGGAGAGGTAGGAAAAGTTCTTATGACTTTTAACCAGGGTAGAACAAGAAGTAATGGATTCAAGCTGGAAGGGCGTAGATTTAGAAAGGAAATAGGGAAAAACTGGTTCACAAATAGGGTGGTGAATGAATGGAATGGACTCAGTAGACAGGTAGTTAGTGCGGAGTCATTAGGGAGCTTTAAAGAGGGGATGGATAGGTTCATGGATGGGGATGAAAGGTGGATGTAGGTAGTGTTAGGTGACAGGAACTACCACGTGTAGGCCTCGCGGCCTCTTGTAGCTTCATTATTTTCTTATGTTCTTATGTTCTTATGTTGTTTTTTGGTTCTTCCAATCAGAAACCGTATCATACATATGAAATTATTATTATGTGATAATAAGTGTGCATTCCACTTATATATGGCATGTGAAAAATGATACTAACCAAAAGTTTTTTTTTACCTAATATTTTTCAATGATATAAGTGTGGTTAGAAATTTACCACACTTTCAAGGCTGAAACCTTACAGAAACCTAGACAGTATACTGAATATGATAACTCAGTAATTGTTTCTATTGAAGTAAAGTCTTAGCTTTATTCACCTTCAAAGACTCCCTCATACTATCACACTCTTCCGACAATTTCCTTTTTTCCTCTTATGAGTTACTTTATTTACCTTGCAGCATTCTCATTAATCACTATCAATTATTCAATCTCCTTGTCCTGTTCTTCAATCAAATCAGCATTAATGAAGAAAGTGGAACAGTATGTGTGTGAAGACTGTGAGGGAAGTACACTAGGGTCCCACATAAAATGAGAAATTGGTCGATAAACGAGGTCGTTTTATGTGAATTCGATCTGTGTTAAACACATAACCTATGGGAAAAATTTATATTGGTCCATCGGTCCTCCCGCCCGTACCCGTAAATTTATACTCATTCACACCCATGCATACCAAAACATATCTAAATGATAAGGTCTGCATAGAAATGATGAATTAGGCATATTGTTGCTTACCGTATATGGCTGCGTATAAGACGACCGCCAAAATTTCTAGTAAAACCGTAGGTTTTGGGCTCTATTCGCCGTATAAGACTACCCTCCAAGGTAGACCACTCAGCTTATACAAAGTTAGGTACAAACAGCACATATGGTAGTCTTAAAATTTTATTGAGCTTCTTGTCGGGGCTCGCCCACTCGGCGATCACAGCTGATAGCTGTAAGCAAAACAACCACACAATGACGATTGATTGATTGATTTAATGCCCAAAAAAAGGTGAATGTGCACACAATGACTAATTGTCATCTTCAACTCATATCCAACCACATCTTCTCTCATAAACATACTGAATTAAACGCAATGCTAGTCATTTCCACAATATATATCTATCAGCTGCTCTACCGTAGATAACACTATAGTCGCCAGTCACTTGCCACTGCACTAATGTCGCCAGGCACAATATATTACGAATTCCTCACCAAAATTCGCCTTAGGTAGTTGGTGACGTTGTAGTGACCTGCAACCGATAGTAGGAAGAAGGAGGGCCGCAAGCGATAAGAAGCGAACAAGGTCAAAAGAAGAAGAAGAAGAAATAAACAAACCCACGCCCTGCTGATGCGAAGGCCTACATCTATGCAAATTTCTCTCTTGCCTGCTGTTAATTCATATACCACTCACGTATATTCTCTGTGTACAGTATATATATAGGACGACGGTTGCACATGGCACTCCTTAACACATAATTCTGGTTGCAACCATACATATAGTTACATCACACATCCTGATCAGCTTACCCATCTAGCTACACTTCTTATTTTATTTAAATAATGTGAATTACGGTAAGTGATTTCAGTAGAAAGTATCTGTGTTTTTACCAAGGCAGGGGTAAGCCTACCATCAATCATTACCCGCGCTAACAACTTCCCGTACACCACAGGATTTAAGGTTCACATTTTATACTGAGCATATAAGACGACCCCCAATTTTTGTGGCTATTTTTCAAAGTTAAAAGGTTGTCTTATACGCAGCCATATACAGTACCTTAAATCTAATAGGGATTATGTACCGTGGGTGAGGGGTTCCGAGGCATCTTGGAGGTCACTCATTCGTCATTCAATGATGACGTAGTGTGACCCAGAGCTTGGAGTGTGGCGAGTGAGCGTTGGCCTTGCATTTCTGCCACGTCAATCATAAACCCCTCATACTCTGACAGGCTGGGCAGGGGTTCATTTGAAAGGCCCGGCTGGGGCTCGTTTGATGGGCCAGGCTGTTGCTTGTCGGCAGAAGCAGGCTGTGGTGCGTTGGCAGGGGCAGCGTCGGCAGGGGCAGGCTGTGGCGCATTGGCAGGGCAAATGTACCGAGTCATGCGGGTCTGCCTACGTTAGTTTACTCTCTGGTTGTGTTTTTCTTGGTAGCCACGAAAGAGATCTGTTATCTGCTGACAAAATTCCTCCTTTTTAAAGGTGCACGGTTCAGACTCATTAACAAGCTCTTTCATTGATTCCGCCCAAGCCAAAATTCTGCTCAGCCCATGATTTGAAATCGTCCCTTCCATCTCCACAGTCTCTGCCGGCTGCCTGTTTGCCCCTAGTTCATCCTCAATGTACAATGCTGCGACAATGCCGTCAGGTGTTTGTTCATTGCCTTCAGCGTTTATCTCCTGAATCTCCTCTGCCGTGACTTAAGCAAACCCTGGGACCTGCCTCGCAACCTCCACTGCTTGGGCCACAGTTCCGGCGAGTCGCTGAGCACCTGCCTTTCTGGTCACCAGGTGTGGAGTCAGTTTTTTCCAAGACCGTTGAATTGTTGCCTCATTAATATCTCCTCAAGCCAAGAGGAGATTATCAATCGCCTTCTTGATTGAAAATTGCCTCCAAAATTGCTGCACTGATATGGCATGTGGGTTGGGTGTTGACAGGTAAAGGTCGACAGGTTGGGCGGCAGGCTGAGCGGCAGGATCGTCTGGGTCTGCTTGTGGGCTGGGTGGGGCTGTTTCATTATCTTCATATTGGTCGCTCACTTCATCGAGAATTTGTTTTATTTCTTCACCGGTTTCAGTTTCTCGGCGCATAAGAGCATACACACGCATCTGATAAAAAGTTTTAACATTAGATATAACTTCCTGATCAAGGGGCTGCATGACTGAAGTGGTGCTGGGCCGAAAAAACACTACTTTTACATTCGGATGCATGTCTATAAGGTGTAAAGGATAGGCCAGGCAGTTGTCCATAGTCAGCAAGACCTTAAATGGAACACCTAGCTGCTGACTCTTCCACTTCGCATCCAGAACAAACATCTTGAGAAGCCATTCAGCAGCAGTGTAGGAATTCATCCAGTAAACTGGAGCCTTGGACATGTCAGAAAGGTGATTGTAGCATCTTGGGTGTGTGGCAGTATCAACAATCAAAGGCTTCATTTTGTTGCTACCAGTCAAGTTGCAGCAGAACAGCACAGTGAAGCACCTTTTATCCACTTTCCTCCCTTGAGCCTGTTTCATTGACTTAGACAAAAAGGTGGATTTTAGCATTCTTTTATACTGCATCCCAGCCTCATCCATATTGTAGATGCAATCAGGAATATAGCCACCTTCTTCAATAATTCCTTTCAGTACAGCTGGGTAACTATCGGCCGCAACTGTGTCAGCAGATGCAGATTTGCCAGTAAACTTGATGCTGCGAATCTCCTTTCGGCCAAGAAACCGATATAACCAACCAGTTGATGCTTTGAATGGGCCAAGGGCACAACGCTTCTTCTGACAAATGGTGTGATAAAAAGTTTTAGCCATGTCCATGATCTGCTTTTTGTCCAATGGTACATCTTCACTCACTTTTCTATTTAGCCAAACACTCAGATACCGTTCCATGTGGATCACTTTGTCATCGGGGGCTCGTTTCCTACTGTCTAGTTTAGAGGTCCCGTATTTTTTTTTTTCTTTTTTTTTTACATTTGTGCCTATAGCGCCTGTAGGCAGTGGTGACCCAGGGCTGGGATGGTAGGCTCTGGAGGTTCACTTGAGGGCTGTGATGGTTGGTCCTCGCCCGTGGTGGCGCAGACAGGATTTTTATAGTGACGCCTGTAGAGGCTCATGCCGCCCCCCTGTCATCCGATGCACTCACAATCGAAAGTAGAGTTGATGGGCAGGGCATGTGGGTGTTCTTAGGCCACTCGACGGTGCAGAAAGGTTTTGGTTTTCTTCGGGGATCGAACTCGGGTCACCGAGAACGCCAGTCGGAGACGCTAACCACTCCGCTACCGCCTCCCCTAAAGGCGGGTATGCTTTGATGGCCTTCAAAATGTCATCTTTTTGCCTCCAAATTGACCTAACTTAGGCCTAATGGTCTTCCAATCGCCGTGTTTCCCTCGCCCTTCTGTTTTCTCTCTATTACTTCCTTCTTCACATCGTAAGTGATCGCTTTTCTCTTCCTGGACTATGCTCCCTGCATTTTGGTGGCCCAAAACATACGGTCAATGTTCACTGAGAGCGTAAATTTCCGTCAGGAGCAAATTTTGGTGAGCAAGTTGCCATAAACCTGGCTTAACTCTCGCTTGTGTGCCTTGCCAGAACTGGCGGGGCCCGCTCACAGCTGATAACTTGTAAACACCGACGACGACACCAAACCACAATGACGAATGTACCTTCGAATGAAAGCCATTAATAAATTACGATAACTGACGATATTGTGAATGGATCACAACATATATCCTTCACAAGAATGTTTTTCTTTGGTAATAATGGATGAGAATTTCGCGGTCGCTACCGCCGTTTCCCACCTCATGCCACCCTCACCCCATCTCCGTGCCCCTCCTCACTCACCCTTGCCACGGCTTGCGCCAGCTGGGCAAGCCAGCTTACAATAAGTGCCTCGAGTTAACAGAAAACGCAAGCTGCCGCAAGCCTTCTTATGGCGGCCTGCTCACGTTCTGTACGATGTTTCGGCGCTCTATATGAGAACTCCTTGGATTTGCCCTACTTTGATGACGAAATAGTTCTATTAGATCATATTCGTTCCTAACGAAAATTTTGGAATTTTATTTATTAAAAAATAAATAATAATTGAATTAATTTTAAAATTATAATATTTTAGGTCGTTCGCTTTATAGGGGAAACGCTTTATGCGGGACCCTAGTGTACAATGAGGGACGACTGAGTATTAGGTAGAGGGTATCCTGGGGACACTTCTGTTAAAACTATTTCACAGAGGGCTCTTCAGAAGGAGGTGAAGTATCATGGATGACAATGACGATGTACCTGTATTTGTGATTTAAAATTGTGAAGTAAAAGATAATTTTTAGGTACTCCTGGGACCAGATCCACGAAACACATATGCAGGCATAAGCCAGCTTAAGTCTGAGATACTCCTTTATCGAACACTTTCTTGGATCAGCAGATATATCTGCAACAAGTCGATGACGTCACAATGCCAGACTCTACGCCTCTGTACTAGTCTGCGCCCAAACTCCTTGGGTGGATGCACGAAGCATAGAAACGCTTCGTATCCTGATGGAACGCCAACATGAGTTTTGAAATGGGGATGCTTGCAGCCTATGTTGATCTCAAGAAGGCATTTGACTCAGTGCATCGTGAGTCACTCTGAGATCTTCTGCGACTTCGCGGGATTCCTGCAAGGACTATTGGTTTGATGACTGGTCTGTACTCTGAGACTGACAGTGCTGTGAAGTGTGGGGGAAGTATATCTATCTTCTTTCCTGTGAATACAGGAGTGAGGCAATGGTGCATCCTTGCCCCATCACTGTTCAACACTTGTATGGACTGGGTATTGGGCAAACTTGTAGATTAAAGTGATTGTGGAGCATCCCTCGGCAACACCAAGATCACTGATCTTGTTTTTGCCGATGATGCAGTAATCTTTGCTGAGTCGCTGGAGGTCTTAGTGATGGCTCTCGAGGCGCTGCACGAGGAGGCAAAGCCTTTGGGACTTGAGGTGTCCTGGCTCAAGACCAAGGTCCAGGTGTTTGAAGGCTTACTAGATGAAACAGTACAGTCTGTTCATGCGTGCAGAGAGGACATTGAAATCTTGGAAAGCTTTACATACCTTGGTAGCGCAGTCCATAATGATGGCGGGTCACGTCAAGAAGTCTTACGGCGGATTGGCATAGCCCACGGTATTATAGACTCGCTCAGTATGAGTATTTGGTGTTGTCGGTACCTGTGCAGGAGGAAAAGGATCCGGATCTTCAAGTCGCTTGTGATCCCTGTCTTACTCTATGGTTGTGAGACATGGACACTAAATAGCGACTTGAAGAGGCGAATCAATGCCTTTGGTAATAAGTGTCTTCGCAGAATCATGGGGTATCGCTGGGATGATTACGTGTCAAATCAGCGATTGCACCGTGAGACTGAATCGAGGCCTATTACCTGTATAGTCCGCCAGTGCCAACTTCGGCTATATGGGCACGTGGCACGCTACCCTGAAACCAATCCTTCCCATCGGGTTGTATCTGTAAGAGACAATCCGGCATGGAGGAGGCCAAGGGGGCGCCCACAAGGCACATGGCTGGGGCAAGTTGATGTTTCCTGTCGAGAGTTGCTTGGTATGGGAAGGGAGCCTGCATGGGGACTC
The DNA here is from genome assembly GCA_016584305.1 of Chionoecetes opilio. NCBI lineage: Eukaryota > Metazoa > Arthropoda > Malacostraca > Decapoda > Majidae > Chionoecetes > Chionoecetes opilio. Next base: position 214,626 of record JACEEZ010015821.1, read on the forward strand.
GAGCGTGGTGACTCCCGGGAGTGGCGTCGTAGGGTGGGCGACCCGGCACGCCCCCCAACGTATGCCCCCAATGATTGATTAAGGAATGCTCGCCGTCGTCAGTGAGTGCTCCAATTTTAAGCGACAGTTCCAATTCTATTTTGTTATAATAACAGTACCCAATCTCTATATTTAATCAGCTTTTACCCGTGTTTCTGCAATCAGGGATTGAATATCAGCCATAGCTTGATCAGGTAAGTTAGACTAATGCCCAGGGTAGGTTAGTGAACTAGCAGGGGTGCTGGGATTTTGGTCAGGTTACATAAGAATGTCCATGTATTGTATTATTAAACTGTAGTTTTAAAGTGTTTTGGGACAAGCAAAAAACTTTTCCAAAAACAAAATACCCTTTATTCTTCCATTTTTATCCATTACAAGTGGAAGTTGCCGAAAACTTCCACGTCAGCAGGTGTTCCACTGTCGGCAAGTGTTCTCGGTTGGTATTTCAGCAAGAATTTCGATCAGCGACAGTTCCATAAATCCCTCTCAGTACCCCTGAATGATACGGTTAGGTCATTGAGAAGGCCTGCCAGGCTGCCTCTCATGGTTTGTGGAACTGTCGTCGACCGGAATTTTCATCGAAACACCAACCAAGAACTCTTGTCGACGAGTTTTTTTGATCGGCTGATAGAACTGAGTAGAGAATCACTGCTGTGATTCGCTATTACGAGAATGACGTCATTGTACTCGCCTGCCAATCAACTGTCTAAGTCGCGATACTCCGAGATATTCATGGCATGCCCCAGCATAAGTCCCTCTTCATGGATTCTCCTAGCAGCCTCGGCGCAGAGGGTGGCGTGGGCCTCGCCGGAGTAGCACCTACGTCCGTACTTACGCCGCTTAAGGCGGCGTCACACTAGCACTATTTCCGTCAATGTCTACGATTTCCATAGTTTTTTTCTCGTTCTGTCTAGTTTTTCCGTCTGACTCAGTCAAACGATCGTGATCGTCTTCACATGGAAAGTTGTCGTCAACTTTCATACTCAAATCAAAATCCATAGTGATTACTTTAAAGATATTCGATATAAATCAGTATTTATTTACAAATTATAATTAAATACATTTGAAAGTATTAAAAATATTCAAGTGACTATTGCACATATAGATACATTTAATTGCCGGTTTTATATAACAGCCAAGAGTCTCTCGCATGACTCGATTGTTGTGTATATTTTTCAAGACACAATTCAAAACTCGTTTCTCACTCTTCAAGACTTCAACTTGTAATTATAGACGCAATGAATCAGCCGCGGTGGACACGTAGTTCAGAAGAATTTCTCATTGAAAGCATATGAGGCCACCGTTGTCTCTGAGACCACAGGGATGACTTGTACTCCAAGAAAGCTTTGAAGCGGGTGGCCTATATTGCTGTGAAGAATTGTCTCGTGGAAACTTTTAGCTCGTCTAAGATTGATAATACACATAATTAAGTGTATACCAGCGATAGCCTGCCCTGGCGTCAGAGCCATGTTTGTTTACAATCGACGGAAACAGCTGACTGGTAGTGCAGGCGAACTATTGTGTGTGTGTGACAGCTTGCAGTAAAAAACTTGTCAGTTTTCAGAAAGTTGCTGAAAAAAATTTACAGAATAAGTGCTAGTGTGACGCCGCCTTTAGCTTACTCATTTTCGTGGATCTGGCCCCTGTTCTATACAGGATCAAACACATTCTTCTAAAAAATTATTGATATTGCTAGATGACAAAATACCTAGCAATAACCCTTCCACATCCCTAGTCATGTCCTCAATACTGCATACTGGAGAAAAAAATATATATGTAGCCTTTCAGGTAAACAAAAATGTACAAACTGACACTAAGTTTTCACACTTACACGTACGTTTCCTATACCCATAAAAGATTCTAACAGTATTATTGCTTTTAATTAAACATAATTTGCCTCAGTGTTCTCAATTACCTTGGGTTTCGTAGCACGAAGATTTAGGTACTACATTTCATCCCTGTCCTTACCTGATTATCTGAGTGTTCTTCTTGAGCCGCTGTGTCTCAGGGTCATCTGCTACCTGAGTGAACTTTGCTTTGTTCTTCTCAAAGTCAGCATGGTACTGCACCTGAGGGTAGGGACAAAGATGCAGGTCAAGTGATGATGCGAACAGTGCATTCCATCAGTACATAAATGGTGCTGTCTTGCAATACTACCAATTATCTGGTAAATAAATAACATAAGAAAGAATGTTTAAGTTTGGGGATGTACTAGAGTCTATAATTCTCATGTATGTAGCATGCAACATTGTATATATATATATATATATATATATATATATATATATATATATATATATATATATATATATATATATATATATATATATATATATATATATTATATATATATATATATATATATTTATATATATATTATATATATATATATTATATATATATTATATATATATATATATATATATATATATACAGGAGAACCTCGTTTAACCGGCATTCAAAACAACGGCAGCCTCAAAACAACGGCACTAATCGACCCAGTTTTTTTTTTTTTTTTTTTTTTTTTTTTTTTTCCACTGATAAACTCTGGAACTCTCTTCCTGTTTCTATTTTTCCACTTTCCTATGACTTAAATCTTTTCAAAATAAGAGTAACAAGACACCTCCCGAACTAAATTGGCTCACCCCTCTTTTTTATTTTATTCTCTTACTGTCTTCTTTATAGGGACTGGCAACTAAGCGGACTTTGTGTTACCCATTTTTGTTGTGCCCTTGGCCGGTTCCTTGTGATGGGGAAAAAAAAAAAGAAGGGAAAAAAAAAAAAAAAAAAAAAAAAAAAAAAAAAAAAAAAAAAAAGGGATTTTGGGCGATTCCATAAGAGTAACTCTCAAAACAACGGCAAAATGAGTTATCCGGCATGCGCTCCCCCCCGTGGGTGCCGGATAAACGAGGTTCTCCTGTATATATATATATATATATATATATATATATATATATATATATATATATATATATATATATATATATATATATATATATATATATATATATATATATATATATATATATATATATATATATATATATATATATATATATATACCGTATTTGCCGGCGCATATGACGCAGTTTTTTTCAAAGAAAGGGAATGCATAATTCACCCTGCGTCTAATGCGACCATATTACTGATGAGAGGTCGGGCAAACTAGGCAGAATGGCCAGTGGTGTATTACTAAGGGGGTCTGGAGTGATCTGTGTTGAGCAGCATACCACTGAACACAAATTTGTAACTGTGTTACTAATAATATCAACAGTAATGCATAATACCAATAAAAAGTTGGAGTTTAAGAGAAAACAAGAGGTGGGGCAACAAGTTGGCTGTTTCTGCTGCCAAGATGGCCGTCATATGTAAACATCACCCCCCTCCCGCAGTCCCGCTTCCGCTTTCCACTGTAAATGGATGGGAGACAGGGTAGGCCTTTATACCACCTCGATCTCTCAATCCTCACCCCTGTATATCTATGAATATGGAAACTGTAAACTGTAACTGGAAAGAGTGCTAGTAAAAAGGCAGTAACGGTACCTGTAGACAGGACAGAAGCCTTCCACACATTACACCAAGACCCATCACGGCGTCACAACTTAATCCGCCTCAAGTCCAAATCCCACCATACCATCATACCTTCACCTGTACCTTCCTGAGGAAGACTAATCAACCCTCGCAACTGTGATAGATTCACAGGTGTAAACCATGGCGAATATCTTCTATCCCGACATCGGTGCCCTTCAACAATAACAAAAAGGTAGAGATGGTTACCTTACAGTGTGACCTTAATATCTTGGTAAACTTTTATTATTGGGCAACCACCGATTTTGAGGCCGAAACTTAGTTTTCCTGAATCGTTTTGGGGTGTTTGGAATTAATCTGGCTCTCGTTTTTGTCGGAAATCAATGTTTGTTTACATGTGTGTGGGAGGGGGGGGTGGCCGTCCTGCCCCTCCAGGCCCGCCCCGCAAACATTGCTAAGCTTCACACTGCCATAGTATTGGTCATTTTCGTTTTATCTCTATATCTTCTTACTAAACCAAACCCCACCTCTAACCTAACCTAATCTGATTTAATCTAACTTAACTTTCTGGCTGAAATAACGGTATATTTTTGGTAGTACATGTAATGCCATTAATATTCGATTGCGCCATGGGAAATGGAGCTCAAAATACACAGAATGAAGAAAGATACACGATAATGGAAGTAAGAATCCTAAGACTTTTGAAAGCCCACTACCGAAATAATACCATTATCTTTACTGCAAATTTTCCACAAAGTCTAAACACGTAGCAGAAAAGCAACAAAGGCATACTTACAACATTAAATCTAAGCTAAATGTCATAGGTAGATAATATTAGAATATCAATTCGTGGTGCATCCTGCAGTAAATGATGACCGATTTTGGTTACCCTACACATTATCTACATTCTAACTAGTATAATTTTTCATTCACATTCACTGCACTGTGAATATTGTATTTGGGTACATGCTTAAAATCATTTGATTTCCCTGACAAAACCTTTTTTTTATAATTTAATAAATTTAAGAAAAGTATATGTCCTCAAAACACTAATATTTATTTTTCTCAAAATATTTATGTAAAATACGGGTGCGTCTTATGCGGAGGTGCGTCTTATGCGCCGGCAAATACGGTATATATATATATATATATATATATATATATATATATATATATATATATATATATATATATATATACCGTATTTGCCGGCGCATAAGACGCGCTTTTTTCCCTTAAAAAGGAATGCAAAGTTCACCCTGCGTCTAATGCGGCCATATTAGCGCATGCGAGGTCGGGCAGAGAATGCAGAACAGCGTGGTGTATTACTAAAGGGGTCTGGAGCTATCTGTGTTGAGCACAAATTTGTAGCTGTGTTATCAACAAAATGCAAAATACTAAGAAAAGGTTGGGATTTTTAAGAAAAAATAGAGCGGGGGGCAACAAGATAGCGATTTTTTGCTCCCAAATGGCCGTGTCGATGTAAACATCATTCACACCCCCTGCTGCTCTCCATTGAAAAACTCTGATATCTAATCTCCCCGCTTCACCTGGGTACTTCACTCGGCGACGCCCTCCCGCACCCCCATGGGTCATTCCCCGCTAGACCCCTCCCCGCACCCATGGAAAAAAACAAACACCCCGCATATTAGATGTCGCCTTAACCCGCTTTTCACTGGGGCCCCACACAAGTTGAACAACAGTTGAAATAAGATGATGAAGGGAGGCAGAAAAAGTGTTGGTTTTTTTGCGGGAATATATTGTTGATAAATGGAATAGTGAAAAAAAAGAGCATTTTTTAAAAGTTTTTTTTTGAAGGGGTGTGACGGTGAGAGGGAGGTGTAGTATTTTGGGGGAGCTGTCTTACACACAAGGATGGAAAAGGGGGCGTCGTGGCCTTTTGTTTATTTGAAAAGCGGTCATTGTATAACGTGGGGGCAAGGGTGCGCGGCGTGTGGTCCTTGTGTCCTTTGGCTACTTGTTACCTGGCTGGTGTTGCGTTGTGTCGGCGGGACGAGTCGGTCAGGTCGGGTCCCCCCCGGGGCCCTCTAACCCGGGTCCCAGACAGGGGGGTGGCCTAAGCCGATGCGGGTTTGGTAGTGCTGGTGTGTGTTAAAGGGCCGTACAGTGGTAACAAGGTGGGATGGGAACGAAAGGGGCGTTTGTACCACCTCGCCCCTAAATCCTCCCCCCCTTACCTCTACGGATAAGGAATATAAAGAGTCTAGTAAAAAGGCTGCAATGGTCCCTGTAGACGGGAAAAAAGTCTTCCCAGGGACACCAAGACCAAACCCCCTCACGGCGCCCCACCGCCTCCTCTGGCCGAATCACCCATCCTTTGGTAAAATTGGTGAAGGGCCCGTCTCTCACTCCGTTAAAATTTTTTTACATTAAAAAAAATAGACGTGTTTACCTAAGGGCTGAAACCTAAGGGTTTCTGGGGAAAAATTTTTAACGTAATGAGCGTCCCGGCTGAAATTGTCGTTTTCTTAAGGCTTTATGACCCAAACATGTCTTTTAAGTTAATCCTTTCTTCATCCGCAGAAGTGCTATTAAAAAAAATTTCTTAAACCATACCCTCTGAGGCCCCATGTCTGCTTAGGGGGTTTCAGGAACTGCCGAAAATGAGGGAACCATGACAATGTGAAAATAAAAGGGGCAGGGCTGACAGAACGCTGCCGTGATTTCTGAGGTGATCGGGCCTTTTCACCTGTACCTTCCTGAAAAAGACTAACCCCTCGCGACTGTGATAGATTCATGGTTAAACCCAGTGAAAAATATCGTCGATCCCCAACGGTGCCCTTTCAACAATTTAACAAATAAAAACAAGGTACTGGTTACCTTACATGTTTTATCAAAATATCTTTGTAAATCTTTGTTATTGGACAACCCCCGATTTCGGGGGCCAAAATTTAAGTCCCCTAAATAGCTTTGATGGTTTTTAAATTTAAACGGCTCTCGATTTTGCCCCGGAAACATTTTTGTTTACATGTGTGTATGTGGGGGAGGATGTCCATTCGCCCGGGGCCACACAAGTTGACACAACTTGAAATGAGATGTAAAGGGAGGCAGAAAAAAAGTGTTGGAATTTTGCGGGTGAGTATATTTGATAAAAGGAATAGTGAAACAAGGAGCGTTTTAAAATTTTTTTTTTGAAAGGATTAGCGTTTTGGAGGGGTGTAGTATCTTGGGGGTTCCTGTTTATACACCAAAATGGAGAAAAGGGGGTCGGGCTTTTTATTTATTTTACAGCGATCTTGTACAACGTGGGGAAAAAAGGGGCGCGGCGTGTGTGTCTCGTGTCCTTTGGCTGCTTTTTTACCGGGGTGTGTTTTCAGTTGTGTCGGGAGGACAAGTCAGGTCAGCCAGGGCACCCCTGCCTCTAATCCTGGTCCCAGACGGGGGGTGGCCTCCCATGCGGTGTGTATGTGCTGTGTGTGTTTTTTTCGCCCTACGTGGGAAGCAAGGGGGGGATAGGGGGCAGCATAGCTTTTTTCCACCTCGACCCTCAAACCCCCCCTTACCTTCGGATAGGAACTATTTGAAAGATGCTAGTAAAAAGGCTGCAATGGCCTGTGACGGGACAAAAATCTTTCCCCACGTAAACCAAAACCAAGACCCCTCACGGCCCACACCTCCCCCTAAAGGGCCCAATCACCCATATCATCATGGTGAAAATTTGGTGACAGGGCACCGCTCATCACTCCGTTAGAATTTCTACATTCAAACAAAAATGTTCACTAAACGGTGGCCCCGCCGCTCCAAACATCACTGTCCGTCACGTAAAAGTTCCTGGGGGAAAATATTTTAAGTAATAAACTGTGCCATACTGATAAAAGTCTTTTTTCAAAGGCCCATTACCCCCAAAAAAGTCTTTTTAGATTCAACTCCTTTCTTCATCCGACAGAATGCCATTTAAACAAATTTCTTAGCATAGCCTCTGAGGCACCCTGTTTGCTTTGAGGGTGACAGGAACTCCCCAGAAACGGAACCCTACGATAGTGTGAAACAAGGCAGGCTAAAGGAAAGCTGCCGGATTTTTTCACCTGTACCTTCCCGAACATAAGAACATAAGAAAATAAGGAAGCTACAAGAGGCCCGGAGGCTCACGTGGGATTCCTGTCACCAACACTACCTACATCCACTTCATCCCCATCCTGAACTTTCCACTCCCCTTTAAAGCCCCTAAAGACTCCGCACTAATACCTGTCTACGAGACCTTCCCTCTTCACCACCCTATTTGTGAACCTTTTTTTCCCCATTTCCCTTTTTAAAACTACGCTTTTTCCAGTTGAATCCGTTACTTCTTTTTCACCGGTTAAAACCTAAGAAATTTTCCTACCTTCCTTTATTAAAACCCTTTATCCACTTAAAAAATTCTTCAATCGCCCCTTATCTGCTCCCGAGTGGTGTAATTTTTAAAAACTTTTAATCTCCTCTATAACAAAATTACCCCACCCTTTTTATCATTTTGGTCATCCTTCTCTGCACTTTGGAGACCAAAACTGAACTGCATAGTCTGGGTGAGGCCGGGACTAGAGCCGATAAAGCTTTAGAAAAAACTTCCGCATTTCTACTTTTAACACTTCTGGTAATGAATCCTAATACTCTATTAGCTCTATTTCTGGCCTCATACATTGTTTCCTAGGTCGGAGGTCTGGGCTCACCCTCACTCCAAGATCTTTTTCACCTCTGATCTTTCAAGCGATACATTGCTTAGGGTGTATCTATTACCAGGGTTTTTTTTCTACCAACATTCATAACGCACATTTATCAATATTAATTCCATCTCCCATCTGACTCCCCACTCGTTAAGTTTTATCTAAGTCTCCCTGAAATATGTTTAGTCAGACTGTGATCCAATAATCCTACCTAACTTATTTATCATCAGCAAACTTGCTGATATCACTGCTAATCCCACTATCCAAGTCGTTGATGTAAATCAAAAATAGTAATGGGCCCAAACAGACCCTTGTGGAACTCCACTTGTCCCAGTCCCCTTTCAGATTTGGAACCATTAATTGTAACCCTTTGTTGCCTATTACTTGCCAAGCTCTGATCCAATGAAAAACCTTCCCATCTATACCATGAGCCCTAACCTTATTTAAGAGTCGCTCGTGTGGTACTTTGTCAAATGCCTTACTAAAGTCCAAATATATTATATCATAATCCTTTCATTATCTGCCGTTCATAAAACTTTCCTATAAAACTAAATAAATTGGTGAGAAATGACCTACCCTTGGTGAATCCAGGGTTGTGAGTCATTGATCAAACTATGTTTATCTAAGTGCTCTCTAATGTTTTTTGCAAAAATAGTTTCCCAATAATTTACCCACCACTGATGTTAGACTTACGGGTCGATAATTTGACTTTAGCCCTCTGTCCCCCTTTCTTAAATATGGGAACAACATTTCCTTTCCCCCACAATAATGGCACATCGCCTATCTCAACCCGATTTCCAAAAAATGTGCACTAACCCGACTCACTAACAACCTCCTTGCATTCTTTAATACCCTGGGATACACTTCATCTGGTCCTGGCGATTTAAATGTTTTCATTTTTTATACCCTCTTCCACCATTTCCCTAGTTATCACAATATCTTTGAGTTTCTCCTCATCGTTTCCTTTGAACATCTGTTCACTATCGGGTATTGTCTGTGTATCCTTCCTCCGTAAAAACACTTAAGAAATAATCATTTAGACTCCTACACATATCCTCATCCGTTTTAAGACCTCCCCTTTTGTCCTGACCTTTAAAGGGGCCCCAACTAATTCCCCTTGTCTTTGTTTTATAAACCTGATAGAAACCCCTTTGGTCCCTGTTCGCTTGTTCTGCTACTTTAATCTCATAATTGTTCTTAAGAAACTCGAGTTAATTTCTTCACTGTCCTCGCCATCACTTTATACTGTTCTTTGTTTACCAATCCTGGCCTTAAACCCTTAATAAATTTTTCTTTTTACTCCAATGTGGTGTTTTAACTTGGTGGTCATCCATTTTGGATCACTCTTTCTGGACCTTATTTCCCTATAAGGAATATTTCTTTTCTGTCCGTCAATTATATTCCTTACAATGAGGTATAATCCTCCTCATCCGACCTCACTTCCCCTTCTAACCTCTCTAATTACCTCCTCAGCCCTGACCTCACTTCCCCGTCTAACCCCTCTAATTACTCCTCAGCCTCGACCTCACTACCATATCTGACCGCGCCAATTACCTCCAGGTGCCTTTCCCAATCCTTCATAATTGGCCTTTCCACCTGGGCAACGCCTTGTCCTGGGACACTTCCTGCTCCTCCATCCCACACCCTTTATAATAACCTCCAGGTGTCTTCTTAATCCCGCATAATTGGCCTTTCTGAAATTAGGTATTCGATGCCTATTGCCACTTAATTTTCCAACTTCCCATTTTAAGCTAAATCTGATCTCATAATGGGTCGCTATTATCTAAACTCCCCCCGACCTCCCATTTGTAACTAAATCGTCTCTATTTGTCAGCAATAGATCTAGAATATTATCTCCTCTAGTAGGCTCCTTGATTGCTTGACTTAGGGAAATTACCTGGATTATATTTAAGAATTCATCTGCATCGCTGTCACCTAGATTAAATCCCAGTCTATATTCCTAAGATTAAAATCTCCCACCACGCATAATCGATTATATCTGCAGGCCTTGTTTATTTCTTTCCCCTAAAAGGAGCTGAATCCTCTTTACATAAGTTTGGAGGCTATACACTACACCCAAAACCATTTTTCTCAGTTCCCCCCGTCCTCTACCCATATAGACTCTATGCTGTCATCTGTTTTTTTAACATTGTTAACACAACACTGCAATGCATCTCTTGCATAAAGCGCAACTCTCCTCCTCGCCTGCCTACTCTGTCCTTGTGAAATAACTTTATACCCAGCTATCTCGACTTCCGGATCGAATACCTTCCTGACATATCCAAACCCTGTTTCTGTTAATGCTATTATATCAAATCCTCACACCATTTATTCCTCTTTAGGAAATCTATCTTTTTTAAAAATACTCCTACAGTTTGTATAGTAACCTTCAAGCAACCTTTTTTTTTTTTGTCAATTTTTCCCTTTTTCTTTAACTAAACCCCTCCTCTCTCTCTTCTTACGAATCACTTTAGTCCCTGCCTTCTGAAACTCCTCCTAGTGTCGCAAGTTTCCTTTACCCCGACCCCCGTGTCTAAACCCCGGGTTTTCTATCTTAAAAAAGCCTGCAGTGCATCTACCTCCCTTTCAAAGGGGGTTCAGACAAGATCTGAACTCCTTTCCTCGAAAAGTGCACCCCGTCCCTGCGGTAGAGGCTGTTATGCCCGAAAAAGAGGTCCCAGCTGTCGACAAAGGCCCAACCATTGGCTTGCAATGAAGTTCCAGCCGGCAATTTACCGCAATAGCCCTGGAGTACCCATGTCGTCAACAAAGCGTCTTGGGAAGGACACCACACACCACAGGGAACCCACCCCTGTCCCTAACTTTACCTACCGCTTCCTTGAACCGCCGTAGCAATTCCTCACTTCTTACACACCCAACATCATTTCCCCCCCGCGCTCAGGCAGACGATGGGCTTTTTCCCTTGGTCCGCCATGCACTCAACTATCTTGTCACTAACTGAGAAGGACCCAATCAACCCTCGCGACTGTGGATAGATTCATAGTGTAAGCTAGTGCAAATATCGTCGATCCCGACAACGTGCCCTTCAACAATTACAAAAATAACAAAAAGGTGAAATGGTTACCTTACAGTGTTATCTAAATATTCTTCGTGGGAAATTTTTGTTATTGGACAACCACCGTTTTGAGGGCCGAGACTTAATTCCTCCAGGATTTTTGATGTGTTTTGAATTAATCTGGCTCTCGTTTTTGTCGGAAATCAATGTTTGTTTACCCTGTGTGTATGGGGGAGGCAACCTGCCCCTCCAGGTCCGCCCCGCAAAACTTGCTACGCTTCACACTGCCATATTATTGGTAATTTTCGTTATTTCTCTATATTTTCTGTTACTAAGCAAACCCAAACCCCTAACCTAACCAATCTGATTTAACCTAACTTAACTTTCTGGCTGAAGTAACGGTAGATTTCGGTAGTACGTGTAATGCCATTATTTTTCATTGCGCCCCTGGAAAAAGGGGTTCAAAATACTCATAATGAAGAAAGCTACACGATGGTGTCGGTAAGAGTCCTAGGACTTTTGAAAGCCTACTACCAAAATAAAACCAAAATCTATACTGCAAATTTTCCACAAAGTCTAAACACATAGCAGAAAAGCAACAAAGGCATACCTACAACATTAAATCTAAGCTATATGTCACATAGGTAGCAAAATATTAGAATATCAATTCGTGGTGCATCCTGCAATATATTATGATTTATGACCGATTTTGGTTACCCTGTCATTCTCTTTACATTTTAATTAGTATAATTTTTCATTCACATTCCCTGCACTGTGAATATTGTATTTAGGTACATGCTCATAATCATTTGCTTTCCCCTATAAATCCTTTTTTTTTTTAATAACTTGATAATTTTACGATTTTTTTTGTTTCTCTCAAAAACACCAAATTTTTTTTCCTCTCAAGACCTCTTTGTAAAATAGGGGTGCGTCTTATGCGGAGGTGCGTCTTATGCGCCGGCAAATACGGTATATATATATATATATATATATATATATATATATATATATATATATATATATATATATATATATATATATATATATATATATATATATATATATATATATATATATATTATATATATACAGTGGGCGCCGTATATACTGGGGCCCCTCACCCACGCGTGGTGCATTTGAAGGGCACCAGTAAATATTGCCAAACCACCCTCTATGGTTAAATTTGGCATATTTCGATGACATGTGGCAGCCCTGTAGGCTCTAGTCTACCCCCTGGAGGTGATACGTGATATGTAGCTCATCAGTTTTCAGAGTGGGAGGAGGTTTGTTCCGCTGAGTGATCACGAGCTCGTGGCTATTTTCTCACCCCACCTTTGTACCCAGCTGCATCCACAACCAGTGAACAGACATGGGCCCTACCCAGCTCAGTGATGTGGAGAAGGCTCGTATACTTGCCTTACGTGAGGAAAATGTGCCTGTCAGTGACATAATGCGTCGTACAGGTCGTGGAAAGTCCACCATTCAGCGGCTGTGTAAGGAGGCAAGGGACCTACCACCAACAGTTGTTCCTCAGTATAAGAAACGACCTGGGCGTAAGAGAAAAACGTCACAGCTTACAGATAAACTTCTAAAGCTTGTAGTGACTCGGAATCCAAGATTAACTGTAAAAGAACTAAAATCCATGTACTCAGAGCTGCTAAAAGACGTCGCCATCCGAAAGGTACAGCACCGCCTCAAACACCATCTTGACCTTCCAAGCAGGATAGCCGCCCTAAAACCGTTACTGACTGACAAAATGCACCACAAACGACTCACATTTGCAAAACAACATAAGAACTGGAGTGTAGAATAGTGGAAAGGAGTATTATGGTCCGATGAGAGTAACTTTCGTGTAGTTACTTCCCACCGACTTCGTGTGCGGCGGCCGCTGAAGCGAAACAGATACAACCCCAGACACACAATAAGCTACTGCTACTGACTCACGTATCACTTCCAGGGGGTAGACTAGAGCCTACAGGGTTGCCACATGTCATCGAAATATACCAAATCTAACCATAGAGGGGGGTTTGGCAATATTTATTGGGGCCCTTCAAATGCGCTCGCGTGGGTGAGGGGCCCCAGTATCTACGGCGCCCACTGTATGTATGTCTGTATGTATGTATGTATGTATGTATGTATGTATGTATGTATGTATGTATTATATATATATATATATTATATATATATATATATATATATATTATATATATATATATATATATATATATATATATATATATTATATATATATATATATATATATATATATATATATATATATATATATATATATATAAACATGATGTTGCATTGCAGCATCATGTTTATCACAAGTGAACACAGAGTGCTAATTAGGGTTTCCTGCCCGGGATCTCGGGACCCCGGGCGTAAGTGGTTATGTATTTTTCCCCGGGAAATTGGTTCAAATCCTTGGATTCTTATTGTTGTTCCTTATCTCAGATTTGCACCATGTAAAATACAGAACGCATGAAAGAGAGAGGGAAAGTATTCTAAAGAGAACATTTTTCTTGTAGTCTAGGGATTCAAAATGGCATAGAATATTATTTCCCATAGAATAGTCCTGCTCATGCAGGACCTCGGCATAGCTCTACAAAGCCTGCAGGACACCACCGTAAGCATCAGACACCTGGCTGGCGGGCGCTTACGGGTGCTGGGAGGTAGCATGCTCACCTTCAGCTTGAGCGGGCGTTCTACTCAGGCCTGCCTATACTTCGTCGAGGGCGTTCAGCACCTGTACTTGTTGTTACGGGTATGTAAGGCACTGGGCTTGGTGCCGCATGACTTCCCCAACGTACAAGCCACGGTGGGCACCTTGATCCAGATGGAGGAGCCACAGCTTCCGTCCCGCCCCGCCACGCCTCCATACGCACTTAAGGAGGACAACGTGGACCATCTAGACTCTAGAGCGTTGGTTCCTGGAACATTTCGGGCATACGGCATTTGCTGTGGATCGTGCACCTCTGCCTGAGATGAGGAGGCCGTCTCACCACATCCACCTGCACCCCGACGCCCGGCCTCATGCCGTGCACTCCCCAGCATCAGTCCCTCACCACTTCTTCGACGAGGTACATAAGCAACTCCAGGAGGACGTCAGGAGGGGCATCGTATGGTGGTCGTCCCCAAGAAGGACGGGCGGCCGCGCAGGACGGTAGACTTTCAGCAGCTCAACCAGGCAAGCCTGCGGGAAACTCACCACACCCGCCCCCCATTTGACACAATCACCAGTGTGCCCAAGCATACTTACAAAACAGTCGCGGACGCCTACTCTGGGTACCACCAGATACCCCTGGACGAGGAGAGCAGGAAGCTAACGACTTTCATCACCCCCTGGGGTCGTTTCCGCTACCTATCTACCTACCTACCCACCCATGGGGCACTGCGCAGCGCAAGATGCTTTCACCAAGCGGTTCAATGACGTAACTACGGGCATTCCTCGGAAGCTGAAATGTGCAGACGACACATTGCTTTACGACCAGTATTGCTGACGCATTCTGGCACACCTACCGGTTCCTGTGTACGTGTGCCAAAAATGGGATCACGCTACGCCCGGACAAGTTTCGTGTTTTTTGTTGTTGTTTTTTACATCGCAAAGGACTGGACAAGGGCACAACAAAAATGGGTAACACAAAGCCTGCTTAGTTGCCAGTCCCTATAAAGAAGACAGTAAGAGAATAAAATAAAAAAGAGGGTTGAGCCAATTTAGTTCGGGAGGTGTCTTGTTACTCTTCTTTTGAAAAGATTTAAGTCATAGAAAAGTGGAAAAATAGAAGTTTCTGCAGATGGAATGTGTTGTTTGTGGGTTACCTGCTCGGCTGGGAGGATTACCGCCCCAGCCAGGACCTCCTGTGCAGTATCACGAAGTTTCAGATGCCTCCTCGCCCTTCTTTGACGGACATCAGGTCATGGTTTGGGCTGGTAAACCAGGTAGCCCCGTTTTTCAGCACTGCCCCCCTCATGGAGCCATTCAGGGAGCTGTTGAAGAAACCATCAGGCAAGGTAGTTTACTGGGACAGCCAGTTAAGAATCATCTTCAAAACAACGAAGGAAACCATCGGCAGGCTCGCGGCGGAGGGCCTCCAGTACTATGACATCACACGGCTGACAGCAGTGTTCACAGACTACAGCAGGCTGGGCATCAGCTTTGTCATCATGCAGCAATACTGCCAGTGCGTGTCACCGCAGACTCCATTGTGTTGCAAGGGCGGGTGGAAGTTGGCGCTGTGTGGCAGCCGCCACCTGACGTCGGCAGTGCAGCACTACTCGACGCTGGAGGGCGAGGCCCTTGCCATCACTTGGTGCTTGAGGAAGGCACGGCTGTTCCTCCTCGGCTGCCCAAGCCTCACGTTCGTCACGGATCACCGCGCACTCACTAAAATCTTCCAGGATAAGGAGCTGAAGGGTATCTCCAACCCTCGCATCCTCAATCTGAAGGAGAAAACCTCATGTACTCCTTCCGCGTGAAGTACTTGAAAGGAGCGGCAAACGGCACAGCAGATGCACTTTCACGATACCCTGTGCTGCGTGGTGAGCCTGACAAAACTGATCTGGCAGACGATGAGATCACATGCGCAAGGGTAGTAGCAGCCACGGCCTGTGCCCTGGAGAATGAGGAAGGAGTCATTGTGGACCTCCGCAAGGTGGAGAAGGAGGCCTGTCGGGATGAGGATTACAGGCCTCTCCATGCACGTGTTTCCGCTGGGGAGTGGGCTACCCAGAAGGATGGGGAACTGCTACCGCTACGCCCGTACTACCGGATGAGGTGGTATCTGTCATGCCATGGGGACATCGTGATGTACGCAACCAAGGAGGGGCACCTGCGTGTTGTCATCCCCGCGGCCCTGTGGCGTGTGGTTCTAGCCAACCTCCACTCAGGCCACCAGGGCAGGGACTCCATGCTGCGCAGTGCCAGCATGGGTGAGCAATGGAGCATATCCAGCAATCCATATATTGGCCGGGCATCAACGCTGAGGTCGAACAGAAACGATGGCAGTGCCGAGTATGCAAGGTCACCGCCCCGTCGTCCCCCGCGGAGCCCCTACTGCCCACATCGTCACCCAAGTACCCCTTCCAACAGGTGGTGGTGGACCTGTTCCAGCTAGCCGGGCAGGTGTATGCAGCCTATGCAGATAGGCTAACTGGTTGGCTGGAGGTGGAGCACCTGCCTACAAGCTCTACCAGCACCAGGCTCATATCTACTTCAGATATGAGCCTCCTTCATGAGGAAACCAGGACTTTCCTCTCTGCATGGTGTGTGCAGCTGCGTGTCTCGTCTGCTCACTACCCAAAGTCCAACGGGCGCGCCGAGGCTGCTGTCAAATTTAGCCACGAGGCTCCTGAGAGGTAACACACCGGCCATGGGGGGTCCCTTGATTCTGACGCAGCTGCTATAGCCATCCTCCAGTACCTTAATACCCCACTGCAAGACACGGGTATCTCCCCCGCCCAGCTGCTAATGGGGCGGCAGCTGAGAAACTCTGTGTCCGCCGCCATTGAGCACTACCGTGTTAGCGGGTGGTGGGCGAGGATGCTGCGGGATCGTGAGCGGGCCATGGCGCGCACTGGGGCCTATATGTCAGCGAGGTTCAACAGGACGGCTCACGACCTAACCCCCCTCACCCCGGGCCAACAGGTCCGGTTACAGAACCAGGAGACAGGAAGGTGGGACCGCGTCGGCACTGTGGTTGACGCCCCGGCTCCGAGGCAGTACCTGGTACGGCTACACGGCAGAGGGCGAGCATCACTCAGGAACCGGCGACATCTCCGACTATCTGGGTATGACGCGAGGCAGTCGGCAACTCCAGGAAGAGAGGATGCTGCCCAGGGTTCAGATGCTGAAGGCATCTGGGGTGAGGGGCCTCCATTGACCACCCAACCTCCGGCCAGATCGCAGCGCACGAGACGTCCTCCTAAGCACCTCGCGGACTATATACCCCTTGGGTCATCTTACTTGTTATTGCAGTTTGTACCCTCCTTCACATGTTTGTCTGTATTTTTGTACTTCGGGGTTTCACTGCAATGGAGGGGGATGCTGGGGTGTTAACGAGCGGGTTGGGTTGTTAGCCCGCAGGGCTTATAATAGCTTACACCGGCACCACCGGGACCCAGGTTAGGCAGATCAGCCGTGACCACCAAACTGTTAAGACACGAACTGTACCTTCTGTTCAATCCCAAATAAACCTGCAGTGGCTGCCCACCTGTCTACTTCACCTCCACTAGTCATCACTAGAACTCATACTAATACTAATCAATCAATTATTGGGGGCATACGCCAGGGGACGCGTCGCCCACCCTGCGACGCCCCTCCCGGGGGTCACCACGTGCAAGTCCCCATGCAGGCTCCCTTCTCATACCAAGCAACTCTTAACAGGAAACATCAACTTGCCCCAGCCACGAGCCTTGTGGGCGCCCCTTGGCCTCCTCCACGCCGGATTGTCTCTTATAGATACAACCCGGTGGGAAAGATTAGTTTCAGGGAAGCGTGCCAAATGCCTATATATCCGATGCTGGCGCTGACGGGCTATGCAGGTAATAGGACTCGATTCAGTCTCACGATGCAATCGCTGATTTGACACGTAATCATCCCAGCGATACCCCATGATTCTGTGAAGACACTTATTACCAAAGGCATCGATTCGCCTCTTCAAGTCGCTATTTAGTGTCCATGTCTCACATCCATAGAGTAAGACAGGGATCACAAGCGACCTTACGAGCTGTATCTTTGTCCTTCTGCACAAGTACCGACAGCATTAAATACTCGTGCTGAGCGAGTCCATAACACTGTGGGCTATGGTAATCTGCCGTAAGACTTCTTGACGTGATCCGCCGTCGTTATGGGCTGCGCTACTTCTAGACTGCGAAGGTATCTATAACTTTCCAAGATCTCAATGTCTTCGCCGCACGCATGAACAGACTGTACTGTTTCATCTAGTAATCCTCCAAACACCTGGACCTTAGTCTTGAGCCAGGAGACCTGAAGTCCTAAACACTTTGCCTCTTCGTGCAGCGGCTTGAGAGCCATCACTATAACCTCCAGCGACTCAGCAAAGATTACTGCAACATCGGTAAAATCAAGATCAGCTATGTTGGTATTACCGATGGATGCTCCACAATCACATTGATCTACGTACAAGTTTGCCTATTACCCAGTCCATACAACTGTTGAAAAGTGATGGGGCATGGACGCACCCTTGCCTCACTCCTGTATTCACAGGAAAAAAGCTGGATTCACCTCCCCCACACTTTACAACAATCTCAGTCCCAGAGTATAGGCCTGTCATCAGACCAATAGTCCTTGCAGGAATCCCGCGAAGTCGCAGACGATCCCAGAGTGACTCATGATGCACTGAGTCAAACGCCTTCTTGAGATCAACAATGGCTGCAAGCTTCCCATGACAAAATTCCCGTCGGCGTTCCACCTGGACACGAAGTGCTAGGATACGGTCCGTTGTTGACTTACCAGTTGTGAACCTAGACTGCTGAGGTCTCTGATGCTTCAGCAGATGACTGCGGATCCGTGTCAGCAATAGATGGGCAAACATTTTGCCTGGCTAGCTATGCAGTGTAATACCACGGTAATTGTTGTAGTCCTGACGGTCCCCTTTCCCTTTCCAGATAGGGAAGACCAACCCACTTTTCCAGTCAGGAGGAATGGTACCTGATTGCCACACGGCAGTAGATCCTCATATCCTCACGTAGTATCCCACAGCTTCTTCAGGGCTCGGTAGGCGAGTCGGAGGTCATTAGTGTTCAAATGGCCCTTGACTTCCTCAGCGAGACACCTGACATACCCCATCTTGTCTCTCCCCAGGAAGTTCTAGTTCTGCCTGACAGAGCCCTGTACTGGTCCTGGTTCCCAGCAAGCTTGGCTGCGCGACTCTCCTCGATATTCTCCATCGTCTCCGTCAAGAAGAAAACCCGCCTTGACCTTGGACGCTCCCTAATACACTCGAATCCTTGGCAGCCTAGAGAGTTTCACGTTTGAAGGTATCCCACCGTTCTACGTGATCCTCGAGGGCACCGAGCACATTGAACCGATTTGCTGAGTGACACTGCATACTCATGGGCACATATCAAATCCTTTAGTTTCTCAAGATGAAACACAGTATGGTTACCTCTTGAGATTCTTCTGGACTTGACATGAAGCTGAAATGTAGCAACAAGTCTGTGATCAGTTGCAAAGAACGCAGCACCCCGGAAAACCCTGCAGTTCTGGAGGATCCTCCAACGAGTACTAACGAGGATGTGGTCGATCTCATTAGCCACCCCTCCGGCATTAATATACAGGGAGGTCCCGAAGATACGAGCAGTTAGGTTCCTCCTGGCATACTCGTAAAGCGAAATCTCGTATAGCGAAATACATAACTAATGGTAAAATATAGGTTTGGTTCCAGGACCCTATCAAAGACATGTTTTTCAAGCTAAAATAAACTATACCAAACACAACAAACACACAGCGTCTATATTACCCACACTGTACTACCTATTCTGTAGAAAAAGCATTCTGAAAGAGAAAATAGCACACAAAATAACACACCTTCACATTAATTAGACATAAAACATGCATAACAAGCAAAAAAGACGTTGTACTGTAGGGGATGCCGCGTGATACAAGAGAGGGTAGTGTAGCGGTCCCAAGGTTGGGGCCCCACACCTGGCTAATTACCCCTAAAGGTCAGGCCGCCCCATATGCTTAATTACCCTTCAGGTCAAGCCTTGCTAGGAGTGACCTGAATGGGGTCAACCAAATCCCCATTTGTCCAGCCCGGCCGGGAGTCCTGTATTCAGGCAATTACCTACCTACCACGACAGAGGCAACACATCACTCCTCTTCCTGTGTTTCTCGTGGCATCACTCCGCTGTACTTACCTACATTCCCGCCGTAATAAACTTGTGTGTGAAGGCTGTGTTAGGTAGGTAAGGGACAAGGGAGGGGTGCGCAGACCTCTTCCACTGCCCACATACTCGTCTCTGTGCATCTGAATCATTGTACATCATCATACAGCCCAGATGCATACGTGGTAGGGCGCACATTTTGAACTTGGTAATTTTACTCACCCCAGTTTGAATGTTTTAGCATTGGATTTTCGATCTCGTATATTGAAAATAGACCCTAATTCACTCAGCTCGTATCATTGATTTCTCGTATACCGAATGCTCGTATAACGGGACCTCCCTGTACTATGTCCAACGGTGCAGCTCTGGTCTCTGATACCAAGAACCTGCAATTTACTCAACCTTCAATCCTCCTTTAGAAGGAAAGAACTGTTAATGTTCCTGGTACCGGAGCCATGGGGACCAAAGCATAACTCATAGCCATCTCTCACAGTGCCAGTAGTAGCATTGAAGTCACCCAAGACAATGAGTGTGTCCTTAGGAGGAGACTGGTTTATTACAGAGTCGAGTTTAGCGTAGAACATCTCCTTCTCTTCAGTTTCACACACCTCGGTAGGAACGTACACTGCAACAATACTAATACTAATGCTTAGCTGATAGTAATATATAATAATAGTTGATGGCTTTTATTGCTATACCAATAATAATGCAATACTAAGGCTGCGTTTATACCAAGCGAACCGATTCAATTAAATTCATGAAGAATCATTTGACTCGAGTCATTTTGAATCATCACCGTTCACACCGGCTGAGTCAGAATCAAAAGCCTGTACCCAGGCTGCCTTTGAGAAGCATGGACGAAGACGCTCTCGCTGAATTAGCCGTGTTGCTGTGGCTGAAGCGGTGTAGGCATAGAACCTGAAGCTGTGTGCGTGAACTTGAATATGAAAGACTCTTATTTGGGAGCTTTGGACATTTGTTCCCAGATTTGGTGAAAAACCCAGAAAATAATTATAATCTCTTTAGGATGAGCCATAGATAACAGTAGACCTGGATGTGACACTCGCCAACGAAGCGCGCTGGACGCTGCAGTACTGGCCCCATGGCCAGAGCAGAAGAAAGAGCCAGATTGAATGTACTGTTTAAAGAAGCCAAAGAAAAAAACGAATTGAGAACGGAAGAGGAAAAACTGAAATTCTATTGGAGAGTTTTGGACCAAAAACTGAAGAAGTGGTATCTACAAGAGAAAGAGTAAGAGAAGACAGTTTAAAGGAAAATGAAAATGGATGGTTGGTATTATACACAAATATAAATGGGCTAGTGCAAAGACTACTCTATACTGGATTTGCTACTCGTGCCCCGCGCCAACACGGTCAAAACATGACCAGTGGAGGCCAGTTTTGCGATTCCTTACATTTCCGAACATCACCCCCATTTCCCTTCCTGTGGTTTATCAGTATAAATGATATACCGTTATCTTCGTAAATGTTTGTTCTATAATATTATCAAATAAAAAACAGTAAAATACACTAAAGAAATGCCATTATGAGAGAGTGAAGAAATATGCATGAACTGTAGGGTAGTTTCAACAGTTTTCCAGATTGATGAGGTTATTTATTTAGTTAACGCTAATTTATGTATGGTTCTAATTCATTTATCAGAAAACGAAATACATCAATGGAAAGCTAATAAAATTCCGCTTCTATCGATATGTTTCATCTAAAATGTTTTCTCGCAAAATATTAAATGGCGAAGAGTTTAAGTGAATATTTAATTCATGCATATTTCTTCACTCTCTCATAATGGCATTCACTTAAACTCTTCGCCATTTAATATTTTGCGAGAAAACATTTTAGATGAAACATATCAATAGAAGCGGATCTTCATTAGCTTTCCATTGATATCTTTCGTTTTCTGATACATGAATTAGAACCATGCATAAATTAGCGTTAACTAAAAAAAATAACATCATCAATCGGATCGGCAAGTAAAAAAGTGTTCCATGAATACACTAGACTGGTTTATCAGTATAAATGATACACTGTTATCTTCGTAAATGATTGTTCTATAATATTATCAAATAAAAAACTGTAAAATACACTAAAGAAATGCCATTATGAGACTCTGAAGAAATATGCATGAACTTAATAATATTCACTTAAACTCTTCGCCATTTAATATTTTGCGAGAAAGCATTTTACATGCAACATATCAATAGAAGCGGAATTTTATTAGCTTTCCATTGATATATTTCGTTTTCTGATACATGAATCAGAACAATGCATAAATTAGCGTTAACTAAATAAATAACATCATCAATCGGGTAGTTTTTCAGATTGATGAGGTTATTTATTTAGTTAATGCTAATTTATGTATGGTTCTAATTCATTTATCAGAAAACGAAATATATCAATGGAAAGCTAATAGAATTCCGCTTCTATCGATATGTTTCATCTAAAATGCTTTCTCACAAAATATTAAATGGCGAAGAGTTTAAGTGAATATTAAGTTCATGCATATTTCTTCACTCTCTCATAATGGCATTTCTTTAGTGTATTTTACAGTTTTTTATTTGATAATATTATAGAACAAACATTTACAAAGATAACGGTACATCATTGATACTGATAAACCACAGGAAGGGAAATGAGAGTGATGTTCGAAAATGTAAGGAATTGCAAAACTGGCCTCCACTGGAAATAGCCCAAAATGAGTAGCAAGTCCAGTATACAGTAGTCTTTGGCTAGTGTCAACATATACAGAAGTAAACGATTACCTGAGAGCCAAGAAACCAGACATATTGGGTTTAGTAGAAACGAAGCTGAGTGATTATGAGGATGTGCCAGTTGGGGAGGGTCAATATAATGTATGGAGGCGAAACAGAAACCAGAAAAAGGGAGGTGGTGTAATGGTGTTAACAAGGAAGGATGTGGTAGTAGGGAATGTGGAAAAAGGAGAAGGTATGGCAGAGGTCTTGAAGGTAGAGTTGGTGATGGAAAAAGGAAGAATAAAGAGACTTAGTACTCGTATACGTTCCACCTAAGGCAAATTCCTGGGGGAGAGAAGAGTATGGAGACATGATAAGAGACACAAGCTAATGTTTAAAGAATACAATGGAAAATGGTGAGAACATAATTATGATGGGAGATTTTAACTGCAAAGAAGTTTGCTGGGAAGAATGGTATACTGAAGGAGAAGACTCATGGGGTGGTATATTGTTGGATTTGGTAATGAATAGCATTATGACTCAGTGGATTAAAGAGAATACAAGATTCAGAGGTAGCGAAGAACCATCAAGACTAGATCTACTATTGACGAAAGAACTGTAATTAATTAGTAAAGTAAATTATCAGTGCCCACTAGGAAAGAGTGACCATGTACTTATTGAATTTGAAGTAAATGATAGCAAAAAAGAGGGGAGAAGAGAAGAACACAAGAAAGGAAGATACAATTATTGAAAATCAGACTTTGACGGATTAAGAACATATTTCGGAGAGGCAGACTGGAGTAGTTTCCATGCAACAAGGAGAATCCAGAAAAAATGGGATGAGTTCATCCGAATTTACACAAAAGGAATAAATAGATACGTTCCAAGAATGGTTATTAGAGAAAAGAAAAAGAATGAAAGGTTTAACAGAAAATATGAATTAGCAAGACTAGAAAGAAAAAAAACATGGAATAGTTGGAGGAAAAAAGGAGGTATCAACTTCTGGGAGAAGTACAAAACAACTAGAAATGAATATGTAAGAATCTGAAGAGAAGAAGAAAGTAACTATGAGAGAAATATAATAGAAAAATGTAAGAACGAACCAAAACTTTTCTATAGATATATAAATGGAAAAATGAAAAACAAGGAAGGAGTAGATAAGCTGAAGGTAGAAGGCATAGTGTACGAAGATGCATTACAACAGGCTGAGGTGATGAATAAGTGCTTTCAGACTGTTTTTACTAGAGAAAGTGAATTTAAAACGAAAAATATAATAGCAAAATAAAATAAAATGGAAGACATAAATGTAGACGTAATAGAAATAAAAAGGCTAATGGAAAGTCAAGATGTGAGAAAAGCCCCGGGTCCAGATGGAGTGTCGAATTGGATAATGAAAGAGTGCAGTAACCAACTAGCAGGAAAGTTACATAGTGTAATTGAGAGTTCACTCAAGGAGTGCAGAGTCCCGCTTGATTGGAAAAGAGCAAATATTGTGTCAATTCACAAAGGAGGAGACAAAGAAGAACCATTAAATTACAGGCCAGTATCATTAACCCCTTCACTGCTGAAATTAAATTCATAGGCCTACCCCCCTGTGCGGCAGGCTTAATTAAAATATAAAATAATTACTGATCATATTTTAAAGTGCCTAAATGAATAGGATGCTCATTCCATACCAGAAAATCTATGTTTCGTCTTGGTGGAGGCTACCAGCTAAGTGAGGAGTTGCGTCAGAGTGCAACAACAGGGCCGTGACCGTGCTGCCAGACGCACAATGAAACCACTTACTACTCAACATAATACAGCATATTTTGGTACATAAATGCTCCATTCATTCATTCATTCATGCATTCATTCATTCATGCTTCTGTTTTATATCCATCAAGAATATGTTGAATATCATCTTAACTATTTAGCCTCGCCATTGAAGTAGAGGGCGCGGCAGCGTCGAAACGTCGTACTGTACCGCTTGACCTTATTAGTCATACTAACTCACTCAAGCAGAAAAAGAGGTTCTATTATATCGCAACACTTGACACTGTTGCCATACAAGCCTATCACAGCGAATATTTACCCATAATATCATTGAGTGCGGAGTTTAAATACAGAAACCCTATATGTACCAGCCGCAGTGAACCCTTAGATAGCTGAGAGACCGTATTTGTACCAGCCGCAGTGAAGGGGTTAACAAGCGTAGTGGCAAAAATGTGTGAAAAAATTGTGAAGGACAGATGGTTGAAATATTTGGAAGAGACAAACACACTCGCAGGTGGCCAGTTTGGATTTAGAGGAGGAATGTCATGTACAACGAACTTATTAAGCTTTTACTCAAGAGTGATCGATGTGATACAGGAAAGAGAGGGGTGGGTCGATTGCATATACTTGGACCTAAAGAAGGCATTTGACATGGTACCTCATAAGAGACTGCTCTGGAAGCTAGAACATGTAGGAGGATTGAAGGGTGGTTTGCTGAAGTGGATGGAAGACTTTTTGAGCAACAGAGAGATGAGAATAGTAATAAAAGATCAGAAGTCAGAATGGTGCAGTGTGATAAGTGGAGTTCCTCAAGGATCAGTATTGGCCCCAGTGATGTTCTTGGTCTATGTAAATGATATGACAGAGGGAGTGAACAGTTATATGAGTTTATTCGCTGATGATGCTAAATTACTAAGAAAAGTAGAAAGTAAAGAGGACTGTGAGGATTTACAAAAGGATCTAGATAAGATTTTCAGATGGAGTCAACTATGGGAAATGGAGTTTAATGCTAAAAAGTGTAAAGTGATGGAAATGGGCAGTAGCAAAAAGAGACAGAGAGGAAAGTATTCGATGGGAAATGAATGGATAATTATCAAAACAAAGGTCGAAAAAGATCTGGGAGTGTGGATTACGGATAATTTGTCACCTGAGAAGCATATAAACAAGATCACAGGAGATACATATCAGTTGCTGAGGAATATAAGAATGGCATTCAAATATCTGGATGAAGAGATTATTAAGAAATTGATAACATCTTTGATTCGACCAAGGTTGGAATATGCGGCAGTGATTTGGTCACCACATAAAAAGAAGGCTATAAGGAAGATTGAGAGAATACAAAGAGCAGCCACAAAAATGGCTCCAAGCCTGAGAGATTTAACATATGAGGAAAGACTTTCAAGACTAAAACTCCCAACTCTTGAGAAAAGAAGAGAAAGGGAGATTTTACAGCAGTGTATAGAGCATCTATGGGTCTGGAAAAAATTGATAGAGAAGATCAGTTTGTGTGGGATGATAGAAGTGCAAGAGGTCATGAGAAGAAATTGAAAAGGACAACATGCAAGAGACCCAAAAAAAATAAAGCTTCCTGTATAGAAGCATAGAAGCCTGGAACAACCTTGATGCAAAGGTGATTAATGCAAGAAGTATTCAGGACTTCAAAGGCAAGCTGGATAATAGTAGATTTGGCGACGGGACGAGCATAGCTCTTTTCCTGTATGTTACAACTAGGTAAATACAACTAGGTAGATACACACAAACACACACACACACACAGACAAATAAACACATACATTTGACTGGATCTTGGTGTTCTCAGCAAGGCGACGCATCTCAGGGGTCTCAGCCACGGTGGTCGCCTTGGCCTTTGGGATGTGTCTGTAACAATAAGAATGATAAAGATAACATCCAGCAACACTGACAGTAACAACATAACATCTACCAACAACAGTACAGTGATAAATATACGTAATATATGACGTGACACTGCTAAAGACGAAAATTATACAGTGAATAATAATGGTAATTATATACAGTACCCTCCCGAGTTTCGCGCTTGCTTTATTCCCAAGGCATAGCGCTAAACTCGAGGATCGCAAAACTCGGGTATTGAAAACCCTGTAAAAATGCTTATCTAGTCCAGTGCTAGGCGCAGTACCATATTTTACGGCTTATAAGACTCACATTTTCCCCACAAAAATACCCTGAAAAATACTAATGGTCTTCCAAGACGAATGTTGTAGTACTTCCTCAGTACTCAGTACCTCAGTACTTAACTGTTACAAGTATTTCAAATACCATAAGACATTCAAATAAACTACGTAATCTGTCATCACGCTGGTATGTTTACATTCCGACTTTTGGCGGCAGATTGCCGCGATTGCCGCCAACATCGCCATCTATCGTCTGCTAGTGTTGATGTATCATTTACCACCAGGCTGTCACACATATCACAAGCTCTTTTCAGTCCTGGAAATTATCACCCATGGCGAATTCACCAGAACAATTTACTAATACTATCACATACAAGCTAAAAGTTATACGATACGCCAAAGAAAATGGAAACAGACCAACAGAAAGACACTTTTAGATCACTGCTGGGAGAAGCGGTGGCAGAGTGGTCCGCGCCGAGCACATGGCTGGCGGCTGGCCGACAGACGACAGTGGCCGTGCGGTGATGTAAACAAAGGCCATTACCTCCCCTGTAAACGCGGTACACTCACTCTTACTAATCTCTTTTCTGAGGGCTGGGAAAGTGATTGATGGTGTTCATCTGTCAGACTATGTCCTCCAGATGTTGGACTCTGGATCTATTCCTCGTTACATTGAAAAATGTAAGGAAATAGGGAATATAGATCCATATAACATACCGCGGCACAAATGGAAGGACATCACGACTCTGCTTGGTGGCGATCCTCCAGTCTAATTATGCCAGTGATATATACCACTACCTTGTGAGCTTGAAAAGTATATTCAATCACTCTACCCATGTCTACAATTCTTAAAGACTAGTCAATTCGCACTGCAGTTTAATACACAGCGTAAGCACTGCAAACGTAGTAATAATAATGAGCTGTAGCTACTACTGTGTGCGTTTGAGAAACGGTGACTGTTAGTACAGGAGCATTAGTAAAAATTTAACGAAAACCTAGAAAAAAGTAGTAGAAAGCTGATTTTTTCAGGGGAGTTCCAGAAAACCATAAGCATGTCCACTGTGCAAAGTTCTGCAAATTCAACCTGGTGGCATTTTCAGAATTGAAGATGGCCGCTATAACAATTTGCGATAAATGGTTAAAATACCAAAATCGGCATAACTGGCAACTTATTACAGTGGACCCATGCCATGTTCATTTTGAGTTAAAAAAATTAGCATAAAGTGTAATTACTAGTATATTATAATAAATAGTGAGTGATACACTCATCCCTCGTATCAACGCAGGTTCGATTAACGCAATTTCAGATTACGCACAAAAATTTTGTATACCAAAAATCGTTTAAATATAAAAAATTCGAAGTTACGCACAAATTTAACGACAATAAAATATGCAAGAAATGATAAAAAGAAGAAAAATGTACAACAACCCACAAATAAAATATTTATGAATATACTACCCTGTAAAAGAACCAACGAAACAAGCAGCACAGCTCAGCTTCCCCCCGTATGGTTTGTTACGTTTGCGCGGTACAGATAAACAGTGGTTTTCCAGTGTTCTGTTATATCGTCCATTATCGAATGAAACGACTGCATAAGTCTACTAAGCGTGTTGCTAGTGATAGGTGCTAGTGCCCCCTTAAGCCTAAAAAGTGTAGAAAAATCTATAAATTTAGAAACTAAATTAGAAGTGTTGAAGAAAAGTGATGAAGGGATGCGATTGAAAGACTCGCGAATTTGTTCAACCTTGCTCCGTCGACTGTGGTGACAATTAAGAAGGACAAGGACAAATTAAATCAAGTCAAAAGAATGCTACTCCGTTGACAGCGAAGTTAGCTAAAAGGGCATCGTCCACCTATCATGGAAGAGATGGAAAGACTGTTGGCATTATGGTGGACGACATGTGCAGCCGGGATGACTCCCCAATGACGAACATCTTGATGCAGGAAAAAGCTCGCTCACTTTATGATGTTTTATTGGCTAAGGGATGAGGCAATAAAAGTGCTGGACCTAGTGGAGTGCTGCTCCTCCACCATTCAAGCAAGCAAGGGCTGGTTGGAAAGGTTCAAGAACAGGAATCATTGCTACCGGTAACACAGTCTGGGAGGCAGCGTCGGCTGACAAAGAAGCGGGCTCAGGCTTATCTGCCAGTGCTCAAGAAAATTATCGAGGACGGGGGGTACACAGCAGACCAAGTGTTCAATTTTGATGAAACTGGACTCAAACTGGAAGAGAATGCCAAAAGAGGACAGTGATATCCAGGGGGAAGAAGAAAGCCCCAGGTCATAAAGCCTCCAAGGAAATAGAGTGTCACTGCGGTTGGTGGCAATGCAGAGGGTGATTTCAAGCTAAAGACGCTCCTCATTGCTATTAAAAAAACCCTCGGGCCTTAAAGGGTCATGCTAAGGAATGTCTGCCAGTCTTTTTACCGCTCTAGCAAAAAAGCGTGGACCAACCAATACATATTCCAGGATTGGTTCACCAATTATTTTTGCCCTGTGGGAGCGCTACTGTAGGAGGAAGAATATTGCTCACAATGCACGCTGCTCCTTGACAACGCCCCCACCCACCCTAACAACCTTTCTGACTTGTCTGAAACACATTCGAGTGGAATTTTTACCAAAAAACACCACATCACTAATCCAACCAATGGACCAAGGGGCAATTGCCACTTTAAAGCTATTACCCTCCGTCGTACCTTCAGAAAAATGATTAATGCGTGGGACGTGACAAAAAATCTCTCCATTCGTCAATTTTGGAAGGAATTCAACATCAAGAATGCTATTGACAACATTGCTGAATCCTGGGATGAGGTCACACCATCCAATATGAATGTGTTTGGAAGAAATTGTGGCCAGAATGTTGGGCCACAACTTTAAAGGTTTTCCTGAACCAACTCCCGTCGTTTTGCGAGAAATTGTTAACCTTGCACATACAGCCCGGTTATGGACGAAGTGGGAGAAGAAGATATGTTGAGCTGTTGGCATCTCCCTGATGAGGAACTCAGCAACGAAAGACTTAATGGCCATCGAACAAGTCAGAGCACTAAGAGGAGGAAACTGCAGAGGAAGATGACCCAGAGCCGCAGCTTCACTTAATAGGAAGATCTTAGCTGATGTTATCTCCCAAATTTGAAAGTGGCATTCATGACATTGTGAATAACGATCCCACCGTGAACGCAGTCTCAAATTTGAAAAAAACAGTCAGAAGTGCTCTCACTGCCTACAAGATGTTCATCAAGAAAAAGTCCACCAAACACAACAGACAACTAAAACATCATTCTTTACTAAACCTGCTGCAACATCACCAGCCACTCTACTTCTACGTCTTCCGACGATGATGCCCCCACCTCCCCAGTAAACTCTGCCGACATCCCCCAGCCACCATCTTTGTCACCTCAAGCCTCAAGTATTCTTCTATATAGTGAGTACAACTTCTATATATCATTTAACTTTAAAATTAATTATATTTCATATGTCTATGCTTACAAAATAAGTATGACTGCATTTTATGAGAGGGGGAGGTTTTGATTTTTTTTTGTAAGAACGTATCTCGACTTATATAAGGGAGTCAATGGGAAAATGGAATTCGTTTAACGCAGTTTCACTTAACGCACGATTTCCCAAGAACGTAAACTCATGCCGTTAAATGGGGGGGCGTGTAATTAGCATAAATTTTAATTAATAGTATATTATATTTGTCCATCAGAACTTCCAGATAATGCACGTTTTGTCCCTTTATGGAGGGGCATTTTTCTCAAAACTTGCCATGGCCTGCTGATCCCACATACAACCAGGTGTGTGACCCCGTATGTATCCCATGTTTTGTTCACTATGGGCCAGGGTAGTATAGTAGTGTTTGACGGATATGGCAGTGCTTCCTCAACTAAAACTGCGGAACAGCAGCGAAGAGCCAAACAGAACACTTCTCCTGACATTGTCTTTGAGTTGGAAATGAAAACCACAACATCAAAAAAGGCATTCTTGGGTAATGGCAGGAATAAGGACCGATTAATCCAAAAATTAAAGGAGAAATATGAGGCTGTGGGTATAATTGTCAAACAGAGTGTTGCAGATGCTGACTGGCTGATTGCATCAAGTGCCATGATTACATCAACTGCCATAGACGGTGCCCCAACTCAAAAGTCGCCTGTCGTTGTCGTGGGAACTGATACTGACTTGCTGGTGATGATGGTCGCACAAGCCACCCCAAACATGAATCTTCATATGCTCTGTGGACGGAACCCTTTGCATGTGTACTGTATACGTGAAATCCAGGAAGCTTGTTCTAACATCAAATAACACCTGATGTTTGTACATGCAATCACTGGATGTGATACTGTGTCTTCCATATACAATCAAGGGAAAAAAAGGGCCCTTCAGCTGTTCGATAGTGATGACAATTGGCACTGTTTGAGTGTTTTCTCTCAGTCTGACAGCAGTCAGGATGAGATAGCACGCATAGGAGAGTTATTTCTACTAAAGCTGTATGGAGCTGTCCGGTCAAATTCACTGGACAAGCATCGCTATGTTATGTACTTTCGATCTACACGTAGAGCGTCCTTATCCTCATCTGGTTTCAAGTTGGAATCAATCCCTCCAACTTCAGCAGCTGCCAAGTTCCATAGCTATAGAACATACCATGCTGTTCAGCAATGGCAGGGAAATGAGCTACCACCAAATGAGTGGGGGTGGGAGTACAGAGAGGGGATACTTGTTCCAATCTATACCGATAGGCCTGTTGCTCCCGAGAAGGTACTGAAAATGGTATCTTGCGGCTGCAAGGTAGGGTGTGGAAAGTCATGTCGTTGTTACAAGGCACGGATGGAGTATACCATAATGTGCACTGGTTGCAGTGGGTACAATTGTAAAAATTCGCATGTTCTTGATGTGCAAGGCGAAGGGGATACCACTGATTAGACATTCCTTCAACATATGGTTGGGTTATTTGTGGTTTCTAATTGGTGTTTTGTACAATATTACATAGTGTGGCTATTATAAATGTAACGTACATAACATAGTTGTGGTATTATTAAAATTTAAAAAAATGTAAAAAAAAAAATTCTTCATCTTATTGAATTTATGCTAATTATGTCAACTCAAAATATTTTTTATGGCTCCATTGTATTCAGCACACTCTAAAACATAGATGTACACACAAAAATCTTATTACTATGAACTCGGATGGATGATCATAGTACTTTTTATTTTATCGTTAATTGTGATGGCGGCCATTTTGAATTATGAAAATGCCACGAGGTTGAATTTGCAGAACTTTGCATAAGGGCGATATATACAATATTTTGGAGCTCTCCTGAAAAAATCAGCTTTCTACTATTTATTTCCACCTTTTAGGTAATGCTCCTGTACTATGTGGTGTGCGGTAGCGGAGGCCGTCGGAGAGAGCCTCGCCCAGTCACTTACACAATCATTATAACATTGAAATGGAGACTATGACTGCCCAAGGGTATCATACCCTTGAAACTGTCAACATTTTGTTACATTAAGTGTTGCTGACCGGTCTTCTTTCTGTTTAAAGTCAGATTTTCCCATGATATCTTGTGAGGTTAGACGGCCTATGATACGCTCCCAACTATCTCTATCCATTGCGTCAAGTTCTTCAATGTCCAATGCTGCCAGATCCTCTTCAATACACTGCCTCCATGTCTTCCTTGGTCTGGCCGGTGGATGGCTGTTATCCCCCCTCCTCCATAACAAACCTAGAAACCTCTCACGAATGCGGGGTTTTGGGTGGGGAAAGTGCAAACGAGTTTTGTGCTGGGAATAGATTATGTGGATGACATCAAATATATCCGGTGAACACACTATGGGATGACATAGGCCAAAAATACATCAAAATACAAATCTCAAAAAGTCTACGGGAATGACCTACTTTTTATGGAAAATTCTTAACTTCAAATATATCCGGTGAACACTCTATGGGATGACATAGTCCGAAAATACATCAAAATAAAAATCCAAAAAAGTCTACGGGAATTGCCTACTTTTTATGGAAAATTCTTAAAGTAATCGTCCAGACCCATTTTTTTTTTGCCGAATTATGTTGAATAATTCATTTTATGTTGAATAATATTCAAAACACCTAATCCACCAAAAATAATTGATTTCCAGGCCTTATTTCCGTAAAAACACGACTTTTGTAAAAAGCGCGCGAAAAAAAAAATCTTCCCTCCAACAGGGCTACGACTGTTATTGATGACGTCAGAACAGGGACACTCGCAGACACTCTGTCTGACACCTGTCGACAAATGTTATGATGAGCGATTGTACTTCGGTGTCAGACAGTGAATCTGTCGCTGTGACAGATCTAGAGTACGATGCTCAATCTGACATCGAAAGAAATGACGCTGGTCGCGTATACTATGAGGAAAACGAACCTCAGATTGTCATGGGATCCTATATGTTTGAGCCCGAGTACGAGGTGGATTAACAGGTGTTAGCAGAGCCTGAGGTTCAGCAGGAGGACCTGGCACTTCTCCAAAACATGGATTGGTAAATAAGGTTAAGCCATGTGTGTGTGGGAATCACAATGAAGGTACTTTCGAGAAAATCCTATGGTTAGTTTTGGAGCTACAGTCAAACTTCATTACTCAGAAACCACATACTAGCATTAACTACAGCATAGAGTTGGAAAATATGCAGACGGGAAGGCAGAAAGTGTGACAGCCACACCACCACAGGTTCTCTCACCACAGGGCACGCCCACTCCACAACTGGTTTACTTGGTTTATTTGGTGTTGTTAAGAGGCAAAGCCTCACAGTCGTGCTGGTCCACCGCTGCTGCCAGTCCTGGCGTCCCTGTCTAACAGGGCCACCTGGTCTGGTATGGTGTTGGACTGAGTCACTGTCTTACGGGGGGGGTGCCGCCCTTGTCCAGTACACCCGTATACACAGGCTCACCTCACACTCGTCGTCCCAACCCCACACACTGGGTAGGCGACTAGTCGCGCTGCACACTCTCACCCAGTCTTTCACCCGATGTGTACCCTCACTACACACCGTTTCTCAACACAACTGCTCGCCCCAACACACTATAGGCGTGTATCACCCTACACACGCCACTCCTTTCCGTGTGCAAACTTTTCTCGAAAGGCACAGCTGTCTTGCTGCACCCATAAAGGATGCATGCATGTGGCATATAGCAAAAAAAATCTATCAGAAACACCCAAATGTCTTCAAGTACTATATTTATCTCTGTGTTTACGTGCCTCTGATCAAGCGCGGGAAGATGAGCCTCCCTCATGCTACGTCACCGAGCCTGAGCGTCTGCAAACCTTGAGAGCGTTTTGAAAACTCGGGGAATTTGCAGATTTTGATTGCGGATTATTTAAAAACAGCTGACTGAATACAAAAAGTGACGACGTATTGTTGATAAACTAGTTAATGGCTATGATTTGATTGCATTAAATCAAGAATGATGAAATGGTCTGGACGATTACTTTAACCTAACCTAATGAAGCATTTTGACGATTTTGAATCTCACCATCATTCTTAACACATCAACATGCATAATAAAAGAGCACATCTAACCTCATACTCAATTACTGGTTGAAAATACCAAAAAACTGAAAAAAAGTTGTAAAATATGTTGTCATCTTGGGGATCCTGGCACCAATTAGAATTATTACCATTACAGTAGTTATATTGTTTGGCTATCGCGATTTCAGCTATAGCGCTCTTATAGCGGCACCAATAAGGCGCGTTAGCGGAGGGTTGGGTGTATATATATTTTAGGGAGAGAGAGAGTTCCACAGATGAGTTTTTTCCTATTAAGTGCTAGAAACAAGAAATTAATGCACAAATCCAAAGCACATTAATCCACAAAGCAAAGAAAAATTTGAAATAAATCAATGAAAAAGACCTAAAGAAATGGATAAAATATTATGAAAGAGGAAAGTTGGCTGATACATAATGCAAAATGAAAACAAATTTATCACGAGAAAAAAAAAATCAAGAAAAATATCAAAAAGAAAGAAGATGATAAAGGGGAAAGATGATGTCATTCACCCCATGATCTTGTCCAGGCGAGTTAGAATCTTGATCGCCAGTTTCACCCTCCCGGAACGAGTTTGGAGCTCATTATGACCGATCTTTGGGTAATGCTGGGACCTCACACACCACATACCCCGATCTCCTTCCTCAAGGTGAACAGTAACCGTCCGAATGGACCCTACCCATAACTACGTCACGGTTTGTTTACATCGGTGCATTGTGGGGATAAGGCGGGGTCGCCGCGGGTGGACCTACGAAGGAAAAACTACGGCGATGGAAGAATTTAGAGTTATTTTCCGCGAAATTGATATTCCAGGTGCTATATTACTGTGCTCTGTTCTCGCTGACAACACTATAGAGAAGACCTGAGGTAATGGCTGATGTGCAGAGGCTTCTAAACCAAAAAAACAGAGTCACAACAGAGCCTCGTCAAAAGATAAGCAACTGGTAGGTACGTAATGTGTCCCTACCACTTGCTTACTTCTTAATGAGACTCTGCTGTGACTGTTTTCCTGGTTTAGAAGCCTTTGCACATCAACCATCACCGCAGGTCTTCTCTATGTTGTCAGCGAGCACGGAAATATAGCACCTGGAATATCAATTTCGCCCAAAACAACTCTAATTTTTTTCATCATCGTAGTCTTCTCTTTGT
>JACEEZ010015821.1:252500-277500 GCA_016584305.1 Chionoecetes opilio
TTCGTCCACCAAAGTGAGTTCGGTGTTCATCTGGACTAATACCAAATCATATGACAGAGTAGACTGGGAGGGAATGTGGGATGTATTGAAGGGTTAAAGAGTGTGTATGAAGTGGAGTATGTATGTATAACTAATAAGCATTTACCTGTGATTATGAATACCTAACCTAACTGACCTTTACCTAACCTAACAGTAACCTAACCTAACCATTACCGTCGGCGAGTTTTCCCGATTTGTGTAGGTACGAGCATTTCGGTAGACGAGAATACCAGGTACCATGTCACCGTGGTTATGCAACTTGTTTATGGATGGAGTAATAAGATACATCAAAGCAAAATCTAACCTAGCCATTACCGTCGGCGAGTTTTCCCGATTTGTGTCGGGATAAAAATATCGGTAGACGACAGTACCAGGTACCATGAGGCAAGGATGGGTAATGTCACGGTGGTTATGCAACTTGTTTATGGATGGAGTAATAAGATAAATCAAAGCAAAATCTAACCTAACCATTACCGTTGGCGAGTTTTCCCGATTTGTGTAGGGATAAAAATATCGGTAGACGACAGTACCAGGTACCATGAAGCAAGGATGGGTAATGTCACGGTGGTTATGCAACTTGTTTATGGATGGAGTAATAAGATAAATTAAAGCAAAATCTAACCTAACCTTTACCGTCGGCGAGTTTTCCCGATTTGTGTCGGGATAAAAATATCGGTAGACAACAGTACCAGGTACCATGAGGCAAGGATGGGTAATGTCACGGTAGTTATGCAACTTGTTTATGGATGGAGTAATAAGATAAATCAAAGCAAAATCTAACCTAACCATTACCGTCGGCGAGTTTTCCCGATTTGTGTCGGGATAAAAATATCGGTAGACGACAGTACCAGGTACCATGAGGCAAGGATGGGTAATGTCACGGTGGTTATGTAACTTGCTTATGGATGAAGTAATAAGATAAATCAAAGCAAAATCTAACCTAACCATTACCGTCGGCGAGTTTTCCCGATTTGTGTCGGGATAAAAATATCGGTAGACGACAGTACCAGGTACCATGAGGCAAGGATGGGTAATGTCACGGTGGTTATGCAACTTGTTTATGGATGGAGTAATAAGATAAATCAAAGCAAAGGTTGGTGATGTTGGTATAGACTCAAGAGTATTCATTGGCTCGTCAAGTAACACACCATGATGTACCACTACTTTTTATGAGGAAAGACAACAAAATGAACTCAATTAATAAGGCATTTTAATACTATCATAACCATGAATATGTACAACCTACAAAGAGAAGACTACGACGATGAAAAAAATTAGAGTTGTTTTGGGCGAAATTGATATTCCAGGTGCTATATTTCCGTGCTCGCTGACAACATAGAGAAGACCTGCAGTGATGGTTGATGTGCAAAGGCTTCTAAACCAGGAAAACAGTCACAGCAGAGTCTCATTAAGAAGTAAGCAAGTGGTAGGGACACATTACGTACCTACCAGTTGCTTACCTTTTGACGAGGCTCTGCTGTGACTCTGTTTTCTTGGTTTAGAAGCCTCTGCACATCAGCCATTACCTCAGGTCTTCTCTATAGTGTTGTCAGCGAGAACAGAGCACAGTAATATAGCACCTGGAATATCAATTTCGCGGAAAATAACTCGAAATTCTTCCATCGCCGTAGTTTTCCCTTCGTAGGTCCACCCGCGGCGACCCCGCCTTATCCCCACAATGCACCGATGTAAACAAACTGTGACATAGT
Source organism: Chionoecetes opilio (assembly GCA_016584305.1). Taxonomy (NCBI): domain Eukaryota; kingdom Metazoa; phylum Arthropoda; class Malacostraca; order Decapoda; family Majidae; genus Chionoecetes; species Chionoecetes opilio. The sequence goes on from JACEEZ010015821.1 coordinate 254,249, forward strand.
ATATATGTCTGGGGCCCATTGGTCAGCGTGGGTGTGTTATTCACCCATGGTCTTGTCCACGCGAGTCGGACTCGCGATCGCCAGTTTCACCCTCCGATGCGAGCTTGGAGCTCTTTATTATCGACCATAGAGTACTGCTGGGACCTAACACACCACACACACCCCATCCCCATGCTCAAGGGGGACAGTAACTGCCAGAATTTGTCAGTTAAAAATCCCCGGGAACAGTGAGCATTCGAATTGTCTACCACAGAATGGCATGCCAGCGCGCAATCCACTTGACCATCGTGACGGTAAACATCGTATGTGTGTGTGTGTGTGTGTGTGTAGAAAAGGAGGCAGGGAGGAAGGGAGGGAGGGAGGGAGGAAAGGAAGGAAGGGAGAGAAGTAGGGTTAGAATGCACAAGGGAGGGAAGGACGGTAGATATGAACGAGAAAGAGAGAAAGAGAGAGAGAGAGAGAGAGAGATGGGGGGGGATAATTATTTAGGCACTCAAGTTCGCAAGGAGGGAGGGATGGAGGGATAGAGGGAGGGAGCGAGGGAGGGAGCGAGGGAAGGGAGGGAGGAAGAGGGGGACAGCATTGTTAGGTCACTTCCGTTCGTCGCTACGGTTAATGCTCTCTCTCTCTCTCTCTCTCTCTCTCTCTCTCTCTCAACAATCAAGAGATAAGCAATAACTGTCTCTTGAGATAAGATTCCTATTATTTATAGCGGTGACTTCATAGCTATCATTATTCCCCTATAGCAATGGTTCTCAACTGGTGGTCCATAACTTTTTTAGTGGTGCTCAGGATGTTCACGATATTTGGAAATGAACTGAAATATATATGAAACCATAATGTTAGCTGTCTAATATTATTTTATATATTTAAAAAAAACCAGTTTATTTTATATTTATATAGAACCACTGCCTTATAGGGTCTTCAAGCTTTTTTTTTTCTCTCTCTCTCTCTCTCTCTCTCTCTCTCTCTCTCTCTCTCTCTCTCTCTCTCTCTCTCTCTCTCTCTCTCTCTCTCTCTCTCTCTCTTAATCTAAAGTTTCTAATTATACAAATGTATTAAAATTAATCAAATTAAGGCAGTAAGTGGACATTTTCAGCTAAAGTTATCCTGTCCCAAAAACATATTTAAAGCTATACCTTATATCATATAATATTTACACACTATTTATATAATGTACGGGCTATAAATTATTGTCTGTCACAGGCACTCGTCACACGCACTTGACATTTAATTAACGGGTGGACCCACGCCTTACGAAGCATTTAGGCGGGTGTGTGCGGCACCATCTGTGGGCCGCCACCTTCACCTGCTGGGCCTCATGCGAGGCCACCGAGATGAGAAGGCCTGATACATCGCCCGTGACGTCACACCATCTAGTGCCCACCCGCTCCGCTCCCCGTACAAGTTTACCTACCTAATATATGTTTATCAGTATAAAAGATATACTGTTATCTTCGGAAATGTTTGTTCTATAATATTATCAAATAAAAAACCGTAAAACACACTAAAGAAATGCCATTATGATACTCTCAAGAAATATGCATGAACTTAAACTCTTCGCCATTTAATATTTTGCTCGTAAACATTTTACATGGAGAATATCAATAGAAGCGGAATTTAATTAGCTTTCCATTGATATATTTCGTTTTCTGATAAATGAATTAGCAGCATGCATAAATTAGCGTTAACTAAATAAATATCATTAATCAGGAAAAATTACCCGATTTCATGATCTTTTTAGTTAGTTAACGCTAATTTATGCATGCTGCTAATTCATTTATCAGAAAACAAAATATATCAATGGAAAGCTAATTAAATTCCGCTTCTATTGATATTCTCCATGTAAAATGTTTTTGAGCAAAATATTAAATGGCGAAGAGTTTAAGTTCATGCATATTTCTTGAGAGTCTCATAATGGCATTTCTTTAGTGTGTTTTACGGTTTTTTATTTGATAATATTATAGAACAAACATTTCCGAAGATACCAGTATATCTTTTATACTGATAAACATATATTAGGTAGGAAATTACCCGATTTCATGATGTTATGTATTTAGTTAACGCTAATTTATGCATGCTGCTAATTCATTTATCAGAAAACGAAATATATCAATGGAAAGTTAATTAAATTCCGCTTCTATTGATATTCTCCATGTAAAATGTTTTCGAGCAAAATCTTAAATGGCGAAGAGTTCATGCATATTTCTTGAGAGTCTCATAATGGCATTTCTTTAGTGTGTTTTACGGTTTTCTATTTGATAATATTATAGAACAAACATTTCCGAAGATAACAGTATATATTTTATACTGATAAACATATATTAGGTAGGTAAACTTGTACGGGGAGCGGAGCGGGTGGGCACTAGATGGTGCGACGTCACGGGCGATGTATCAGGCCTTCTCATCTCGATAGCCTGGGTTCATGGCCCTGACATCCACCTCAGCCGTGAAGGCCTTCTACAGTGTTAAGCCCTTGTCACACATACACGACTCAAGGGACGACCGCGACACGACTCAAGGTCGTAACGGCTTTTTTCATCAAGTCACCGACTCGTAGCGGAGTCTTGGCGCGTTCGTGAGCCGCTGGGACGAGTTCGGGGAATGCACCACGACCCCCCCACGACCGACCACATCACTACTACTACTACTACTACTACTACTACTACCACCACTATCACTACTACTACGACTATTATTATTATTAGTAGTATTATTATCATTATCATAGATAACAGTAGAACTGGATGTGACACTCCGCCGCCACGCGTGGTGGACGCTGCAGTACTGGCCCCATAGCCAGTCGGCTGGCCCATTCACTTGCTGCATATGACTATCATATAGACTGGTTTATCAGTATATATGATATACTGTTATCTTCGTAAATGTTTGTTCTATAATATTATCAAATAAAAAACAGTAAAACACACTAAAGAAATGCCATTACGAGACTGAAGAAATATGCATGAACTTAATATTTACTTCAACTCTTCGCCATTTAAATCTTTGCGAGTCAACTTTTATGATGAAGGGTATCAATTGAAGCGCAAATTTATTAGCTTTCCATTGATATATTTAGTTTTTTGATAAATGAATTAGAACCATACATAAATTAGCGCTAAATAAATAAATAAAATCATCAATCGGGTAATTTTCCCGATTGATGAGGTTGTTTATTTAGTTAACGCTAATTTATACATGGTGCTAACTCATTTATCAGAAATCTAAATATATAAGTAAATAAATAACCTCATCAATCGGGAAAATTACCCGATTGATGATTTTATTTATTTAGTTAACGCTAATTTATGCATGGTTCTAATTCATTTATCAGAAAACGAAATACATCAATGGAAAGCTAATAGAATTGCGCTTCTTTTGATACCCTTCATCATAAAAGTTGACTCAAAAAGTTTTGAATGGCGATGAGTTGAAGTAAATATTAAGTTCATGCATATTTCTTCAGAGTCTCGTAATGGCATTTCTTTAGCGTGTTTTACAGTTTTTTATTTGATAATATTATAGAGCAAACATTTACGAAGATAACAGTATATCATATATACTGATAAACCAGTCTATATGATAAGTCATATGCAGCAAGTGAATGGGCCAGCAGACTGGCCATGGGGCCAGTATTGCAGCATCCAGCGCGCGTAGTTGCGGAGTGTCACATCCAGTTCTACTGTTATCTAAGTTGTTATTATTATTATTATTATCTGTGTCTTTATTCGAATATTTATTGTTGTTGATTAGAGAGAGAGAGAGAGAGAGAGAGAGAGAGAGAGAGAGAGAGAGAGAGAGAGAGAGAGAGAGAGAGAGAGAGAGAGAGAGAGAGAGAGAGAGAGAGAGAGAGAGAGTGTGTGTGTCACAATCCTTTATCATGTACACTCAAAAGGCCACGGACCAGGGGCTACATTCAGAGAGGCTAACTTCCGGTCTTCACGACCTAGCGACTTCCAACAGCTGTTTTGGGCAACTTTTGGCATTCTGAGGGCAGATTGATGGCGTACTTAAAGACGTTAAGCTGTCAAAACATAGCGACCACGGTAGGGGTGGCGTAGAGCACGCAATATACATAAAAATACTCATAAATTGAGTATATATGATGTTTTCTGACTCAAGAACTGAACAGGGCAAGTATACAAATGAAATTAGGCCATAAAACAATCTCCTACCCTCGTGGTGAGTTTATTATGAGTTTGTTATGGGGTGATGGGCCGAGTGGTGAACGGCGGCACCTCACACGCAGACCACCTCGCTTGAGTCGCTTCACCACCCCGGCGGGTAGCTGCCACTAACCGCCACGCATCAGACTGAAGGTATAATGGCTCCCTTTTCCTTAATAAAATCCCAAGCCCTTGTCCATCCAGCCGTGATGGGTATCGGGTGTTAGCCGGGGTTTGTGACCCGCCTCCCGGGGTGGTTGCTTCCCCCAAATGGCAGGAAGACCAGTTACGAATAGAGATTATCAAGCGGAAAAGATCACCCATAGTGACACCGTAGCGCCACTGCCATATCTCGTACCAGAATCCCCGCGACTTCCGGGTTGTAGAAATCGAGGAAGTTAGTTAAGCTAAACACCGTGCCCTTTAGCTCTTTCTGAATGATCAAGGGGTGTCTAGATGAGAGACACACACAGGAAGCCGTAGTCTATCTTTATTGGAGCGTACAGAGCAGCACGTCTAGGTGCTTAGCGATCCCCAGTCTAACTGATGCTGCTCCCCTATGTAGGGATGCCAGCGCTCACCATACAGTATATCCTACACTGAATGTCTGCCCTGTGTTGTCACCTCGCCGCCCTTGCCAACCGCCAACGGTTAACGCTTTTTTTGTCAACGACTGCATCACGAAACGCTACGACGGCGTCACGACGCATCCGATTGAGCTAAGGCCCAGTTGCAAGAAATGGACGTTTTCCATCCAGTACTCCAGTGACACCAACCGGGGTTCCGCGGAACCCTGGGGTTCCGCCGACCATCACCAGGGGTTCCGCGAGAAACCGTAAAATAAGTATGTGCTATTACAAAATGACAGTGATCTTAATTCATAATTCATAATTCCTACTCAACATCACGTCACAAACACTTTCCAAGACACCAACATACTCGTACGTGTCAGTCAGTGCAATGTATATAGTAATGAGAGCAAATAATATGCATATAATTTAGAAAAAAAATTGTGTTATTGTCGGTGCGGGATACGCCCTTCATTCCTACTCCGCAAGTTTGGCGACACAGGGGTTGGGTAGGAAGGTGACGCAACCCCGTACGAGTATCATACGTGTCACGAGCCCCAGCCCAGCCGTTCACACATCTTCCTTCAGTCAGTTTTGAGCAGCGCTACCGAGCGAAATGTTGTGTTAATTTAATCTCACCAGTTAATATTAGTCTGATACGGATTTTAAAGACTGAAGCATGTTCAAATATTTGAAAAGAAAGCATGTCAGTGGAGAGGACAGTGACGAAGAATCACAAATACCACAGCCAAGTACGAGTAAAGGAAAAGTGAGTGATGTTAAAAAAAATCGCCTTTACAATGACAGTTATCTGGTCATTGGCTTTACATGGACTGGAGAAGAAAACTGTCCACTTCCTTTGTGCATTGTTTGTGGGAAAAAGCTCGCTAACACAGCTATGGCCCCAACCAAGTTTTTAGCGACACTTAACTACTAATCACAGCCACTTGTCAAATAAAACCGTGGATTATTTTCGAAGACTCTTGGATTCACAACAGAAACAAAGAAAAGTTTTTGAAAAGAAGGTAACCATCAGTGATAAGGCCCAAGAAGCAAGCTATTTAGTGGCTGAGCTAGTTGCCAAGAAAATGAAAATTCACACTATTGCAGAAAGCCTAATAATGCCTGCTTGCAAAATAATTGTGAGAACAATGCTAGGTGAAGAAGCTGAAAGTGAATTAAGCAAGGTTCCTGTTTCTGATAATACAATTAGTAGGCGTGTGGATGACCTGTCCAACAATATTTCTGGTATTTTGTCTGAAATACTGCAAAATAACAAGTTTGCTCTCCAAGTAGATGAGACAACTGATATAACTGGTAAAGCTCAGCTGCTGGCATTTGTACTATTTGAAAATGAAGGTGAAATAATGGAAAATTATTTTTGCTGTAAAGAACTGCCAGAAACTACCAAAGGCCACGACATTTTCAACATCTTGTCTTCTTACCTGAAATCTTGTGGTTTGTCATGGAACCGATGCGTTGGAATCTGCACTGATGGTGCTCCAATGATTGGCTCAGTACAAGGCTTTGTATCACGCGTGAAAGAAAAAAACCCTGAAGGCATAACAACTCACTGCTTTCTCCACCGAGAAGTTCTGGTTTCAAAAACTATTGGGGATGATTTAAAACAAGTCCTTAATATAACTGTGAACATGGTCAACTTTATAAAGCTGCGCCCTCTGAAGTCTCGCATATTTGCAAGGTTGTGTGAAAACATGCAAACAGATCACGTGACGCTTCTCCAGCACACAGAGGCTCGATGGCTTTCCAGAGGTAAAGTTTTGACAAGGGTATTCGAGCTGCGACAGGAACTGCTGCTTTTCTTCAAAGAGAATAATAAATCCAGTTTCTGTGAATGTCTTGAATCTACAAACTGGCAAATGAAACTAGCATATTTAGCAGATATTTATCAGCATTTAAATAACTTGAACACCAGCATGCAGGGTGCAAAGGAAAACATTCTGACTTCCACAGACAAACTTCTTGCATTTAAGAATAAACTCGCTGTTTGGAAAAAGCACCTTGCAAGAGGAAACGTCGAAATATTTCCACTCCTACTTCAAGTTCAAACTCAGACTGATTATGAAAATGTCATTCCATTAATTACAAGTCATTTGGGATCACTGTCAGAAAAACTTCATAAGTACTTCCCCTCCTTGTCATCAGATACGTATGACTGGGTGAGAAACCCCTTCACTGAGTTCTCACCAAGTACAGAAAAACTACTTAATCTGCAAGAAGAGGAAGAACTGAGTGAACTACAGTGCGATCGAACCTTGAAAATGAAATTTAATGAAGTATCACTTGACAAGTTTTGGATTTCAGCAAAGCAAGAGTACCCTGTCATCTCAGTAAAAGCATTGGATGCTTTACTCCAGTTTTCAACTTCTTACCTTTGTGAACAAGCTTTCTCATGCCTGACCGTCATTAAAAGCAAATCAAGATATCGTCTCCTGTCTGTCGAGGAAGAACTGCGTGTGTATCTGTCAAAAATTCGGCCAAGAATTTCACAGATACGCAAAGAGAAACAAGCCCAAGTGTCACACTGAAGGTAAGTCATAACATTATTGACTTATTAGTGTGAACTCTCATGAAATGTGATGTAATTGAGGTTTCATATGAATTATATTGCTCAAGAACTTTTCTTAAAAAAATAATTATATATAATAATATATATATATATATATATATATATATATATATATATATATATATATATATATATATATATATATATATATATATATTAGTATACTATATATAGGGGTTCCTTGGAATATGAAAAATTATTACAGGGGTTCCTCCAAGGTGTAAAGGTTGGGAATCACTGCAGTACTCGATAGTGAGTGGGGCGCCCGACTTGTCGTGATACTCCATTGATGAGTTTCATGAACGGCTGATTTTGCCCCCATCGGCATGATGTCCCGATGTCGGGAGCGAGGTACCCGTGCGATAAATAGAATAATAATATTTACTACTATAAAGAAATTCATTCCAGTCATTTCTATCATGAATTATTGTTTTCCATAACATAAAAATATACTAATACTTGTATTAGCAATGCTGTTTTCAATAGAAAGAGGCGGTACGAAAAGATTTCACAAGTTCTGAGGTTGGTCATTTGAGTTACCATGACAACGCCACGCTGGTGTTCACCTCCTCCTCCTCCTCTCTCTCTCTCTCTCTCTCTCTCTCTCTCTCTCTCTCTCTCTCTCTCTCTCTCTCTCTCTCTCTCTCATGGTTACAATTTAGTTGCGTTTCTAGATGATTTTAGTTAGTAATATTTAGCCATATTACTTATTATAATTTCGAAATGGTAACAGCTTAAAGTAACACATACATTCAATCATAGTTAAAGTCTGTTCACTTATATCCCAGCGGGAATACCGAGCGGGTATAGGCGTTGGTTAGGGCTGCAATGATCCGTTGAGGAACCATATGAGCCCTGGTGATGTCCTATGATGCGTTCACAGGCGTGGTAGTTGATCAGTCTTCTTCAGTTAGACACAGGTAAGGTGGATGACAACGTATTGTTATGAGGTGTGGATGTACTCCACCCGCCCGCCCACCCACCCATATCACCAGCCGCGGTCAATAGGTGGCGCGGACATCACCCACTTGTCTTGAGTTCCCGGCAACTGAAAATGATGAATTAGCGCCTTTCTGTTTAGTAACCGCGTGATTCTTCTCAAATGTGTCACATAGTTGAATAGTTGATTATTGATGTTCAATGGAAGTATTTGATTATATATGGTGCTCATCGATCATCTCATCGGTAGGGGGTTACCGCCCGACGATTTTTTCCCGACGGGGCACACGATGGGGGTGAAATGACGCTGTTCTTGAACCTGTGCAGTCGGGCATTTCCACGCCGGGACCCTATAGGGCACACGACGAGACCTTCTTGCAACTGGCCCTAAGACTGCTTCACGACCGACCTACGACACTCCTGACTGTGACACGACTTTTGACAAGTCGTGAGGCGGCCATGATTTTTTAACGCGCGCAATAAAAAATCGTGAGGCACGACGACTCGTCTCAGCGGCTCACGAACGCGCTAAGACTCCGCTACGAGTCGGCACTTGATGAAAAAAGCCGTTACGAGCTTGAGTCGTGTCGCGGTCGTCCCGAGTCGTGTATGTGTGACAGGGGCTTGCCTGTGGCCCTGGTAAAGGCCCGTTGGCACCTCGCGGTGTGGATCCTCGGGGCTTCCACCAAGAAATCACCTAACACTACCGCTCTCGCATATATCAAGGCCTTGGCATATAGTGTGCTCAGACCTCCTCCACGGGACCCGAGGTGCTGCGAAGTGTGACGTGTGTTGTACCTGGGCCTTGTGCAACACTGTGAGGGCACTTTGTAATGGTGGTGTCTGTTTATTATGTTGATATTCTGGCAACCGCCGACTGTTCGCACGGCGTGATGCTTTTGTCTACGGGAAGCTCAGGTCACCCAGCTGCTCGCGACCTCGTTCTCACATGCGCGGCCTCGCCCGCTAGGGTCGGACGTTTAATCCCTCGCGTCTGTTACAAACCACGTGTACATAACTTCACATGTACATTAAATAGAAACACTATAAAATATATAAAAAATTATGAGGCGGCAGAGAGACATAATCATACGCAAACAAACGCATACGGGGAACGGGCGTGGACAGGAGGCCAACAGCAGGGGGCGGCACGGCCGGAGCTGATGAAGGCGCACCAGGAGGCAGACTGAAGACACGGGGCGCCAGAGCAGGAAGCGACGTCGACGCAAACATCATGGGCGGCTTCAGGAGTCGTACCGGCAGGAGAACATGAAGCCGAGTGCAACAGGAAGCCGAAGGTGGGCGGCGAGGCAGGCACATGTGCGCCATAGGGATAAGGGCACAGCAGCAGGCGATGAAGTAAAGCGGCGTGGTCAGTCAGCAGAATTCCCGAGAAGGCTTCCACATACCATGGGAGGACGTAGCGGCAGGAGACATCTGTCGAAGGGCACTCAGCACGGGCAATGTGGGCGGACATGGAGCGGCAGCTCAGGCAGCAGGGAAACGCGACGCACATCAGGAAAGCCACGTGGAGTCCAGGCCCAGCAGTAGTCATACAGGAGAAGGAATCACTCACAGGTCCCTGTCACCACCAATGAATTAGAGCAGTGGTTCTTAACCTGGGTTCGATCGAACCCTAGGGGTTCGGTGAGCCAGTCTAAGGGGTTCGGCGGAGGGCCTCCGAAACACATTGCATTTTTTTATTATTGTAATGCCGGATTATTCGCCACAGTAAGTTATACGCAAAATTAACGTAAATTCAAGCAACGCGGTGGAGGGAGAATTATGTACGTATGTTTGTGTGTGTGTTCGCCCGCCTCTCTCCCTTCCGAGCAGTGACGTATATGAGGGGGGAAGGGTACTCAGTCATGGCCCCCCTTTTGTCCCAAAGGAATCAAAATTGGTTTGCCACTGAATATCAAAATAGTGTAATATATCCCTTCTAATTAAGGCCTCAAAATACCCCTAAAATTGCTTGATATTAAAACAAAATCCTGAACCTTCCAGGGCCTTCCTCAGACCCCCCCCGGCTGTAGAGGTTCACTTCGCTTACCCAAACCCCCTTAAAATAATCGTGGATTCACCCCTGTGCCCCCCTCCCCCTCTCCAAGGACCTATATACGCAACTGCTTCAGAGTCCTTCATTCTTTCTTCTTATTATCCAAATATACTCTTGAATTTTGAAGCAATTTTTCTTAAATTTGTGTAGTTTTTTTCTCTCCCATATTTGAGGGGTTCGGCTAGTGTGTGGAAGTTTTCGTTAGGGTTCGGCGCCCCTGAAAAGGTTAAGAACCACTGAATTAGAGGATCTTTGGGTGTAGTTTGTAGTTTTAGGGGAGGCGGTAGCAGAGTGGTTAGCGTCTCCGAGTGGCGTTCTCGGTCACCCGAGTTCGATCCCTGATGAGAACCAAAATCCACTTAAAATCTTTCTGCCCCGTCGAGTGGTCTAAGAACACCCACATGCTGCCCATTAATTAACTCTGCCTTCGGTTGCGAGTGCGTCGGAGGACACAGGGGGGAGGCATGAGCCTCTTATCACAGGCGTCACTATAAAAATCCTGCCTGCGTCACCACGGGCGAGGGCCAGCCATCACAGCCCTTGAGCGAACCTCCAGGGCCTACCATCCCACCCCTGGAGCTCACTGTCTACAGGCGCTATAGGCACAGATGCAAAATGAAAAAAAAGTTGTAGAGACTGCAGGGCATGTGTAAGCAGCCCAGGGTAGTTTGGTAGAGGAAGCCAGAGCGGGGACAGGACACGTGGTGTATTTCAATCACGCCCATAATGGGCGCGCCTGGTGAGCGAATGGTTACCTCCTTCCATGTTGTGTTGATGATGATGATTCAGGAGATTGATATATATATATATATATATATATATATATATATATATATTATATATATATATATATATATATATGTTAGTGTAGCCAGGCAGGATATTTTCTCTTAGGCAAACGAGGTTGAAAGCAGTCGAACATTCTCCTTTATTGAGCTTTTTATGCACGGATTCTATTTGCCGTACAATTTTCTTGTGTTCTTCTGATAAGTTATTCAGAAGTTGTCCAATGGATTTCGGAACTTTCTTGTTCCATCTTCAGGCTTGTTCTGAATTGTGAAGGCAGGGGAGGCAGATTATATAGCAAATTGGCGGATCAGAGAAGGAGGGGTGGGCGGAGCTAAACGGCTAAGCCGGTAGCCCATTAGCTGTTTCTCTATTGAGGGAGACGTGTCGTTTGGATGTTGGTAGCACCTGGAAATCATCTGTCTGGGTGTTGATTGTGGGCTGTTTTAAAGCGATGTATATTGTTTCTAGGTAAGGGAGGCGGCGAGGCTATTATATATATATATATATATATATATATATATATATTATAATATATATATATATATATACACAGTATAAGTGTATCTATTTAATGCATATGTGAAGTTATGTACTATGTACACGTGATTTGGAACGGACGCTTGGGATTAAGCGTCCACACCCAACGGGTGAATCCGAGGGAGTGAGAGGTCGCGGGCAGGTGGTTGACCTGACCTGCCCGCTAGACAAAAGCATGACGCCGTGCAAACAGCCGGCGGTTGCCAAAATATCAATATTAGACACCAGAATTTCAGAATATCTGAATATCAACCAGACACCACCATTACAATTTAACTCTCCTCCGGTGTTCCAGGCTGTCCAGCTGGAAGAGGGGATCGTCCTGCTGCTGGTGCAGCTGTTGTTGGCAGATAATATTCGTCCTTTCTTGAATCACGAAATTTGTTGAACAATCCTCTCAAAATTGAAATTATGAGACTAATAAAAAGACATTGTTAAGCACCTCACTTCTCCTTTTTCTACAATCTATGTATAAGGCAAGGAGAACGTTGTGACTGTCAGTGCCTCAAACATTCAATTTTTCTTCCTTAAAACTACAAGAAACCTTCATTATATTCACACTCTACTTACATGTTTTACATTGAACACTCTCTTTCCCTAAAAATCTTAATAGTCTAGTCAATCTGTGGTTTGAGATGGAAAAAATTGCAACATAATAAATTTTTGTGGTAACGCATTCAACATGCCTACCTAAATAACATACCAAACGTGGAGGAAAAAGGAGATGGTGGAAAGTCACCTAATTTGCATAAATCCAATATGGCCGCCAGGCCATTTCCGGAAAACCCTAAAAATGGCCTATCTTTATTTCTAATTATTGGAATGAGGTGATCTTGGTGTCCACACATATGTTTTCAGGGTCCATAAACATGATGGTGAATATATTTACATGCTACAGATAATATTTTTGTCAAAATCGAAAAAAAATCATTCAAATTTTTACTGATTCATGGGGCTTTGCGATAGTAGTCATTATAACTGACACTAGAGGTAAACATGTGGTTATTCAATGTCAAATTTAGATCTCCTAGAGTACATTGTATATTTTTTTTCTTTAGGAGTACATTGTATATTTACATTGTACATGAATGTCAGGCTCACAGTACTGCAAATGTGCAAGAATTTGATGATACTGATAAACCTCTGCCTGTAGAAGTCGAAGTCGAGGATTTGCGTCATGCAATGCACCTGTACGATCAGTTGATGAAAGGTGAATTGTCTGCAGACGTGGTATGTTTGCAAGGTGTCCTCGAAAGAGTTGACCAGAAAGTGAATGAAGAAAAAGCTATATTGGCATCTAATTCCACGGCTCGGCTGTGGCTACAGTATCTATATGACGATCGTTGACCTCCTTCGACAGTTCATCAAAGCCGAGCGTACCGGAAATTGGAGTCTCTACCTGCACACCCTAGAGGCAACGTTACCATACTTCACTGCTGCTGGCCACAACTTGTATGCCAAATCTGTATACATCCACTTGCAACAGATGTTTCAGCTCCAGACACAACATCCAGATGTTTTTGACATGTTCAATGCAGGGTATCATGTCGTACGACGTAGCGACCGTTTTTGGGGAGGACTTTCATCTGCTTTGGTTATAGAACAAGTACTGATGAGAGTATGAAGACTACTGGTGGATCAACGCGTGGTCGTGGAATGTCTGAAGCACAACGTACCCAGTGGCTGCTGTTCATGCCTGCATGTGCCGATGTCAATATGGCCATGCAAGAGTTAATGGAAACAAGTTACGCAACTAGTGAACAACACATAGAAGCCACAGATTCAAGACAAAAGAAAGATGAACTTGACACTATCACTCCTGGGTTTCCTCCAAGAAAGAAACCCCTTTGCACTAGACCCGCTACTGAGTAACACCGCCACAGGCGTCACAGCTGACCGAACTGTCAATGCCCATAAAGCTGCAGAAGTGGGCAGAAAGGTATTCGAAAGTATGGAGGGAAAGAATGTCATGGAGTACACTTTCAGGAAAAAAGATCAAGTGGTAACCCTTGACCTCAGAGTCTCGCTCGGCAAAGGTAGATGGTGAAATGCTTCATGTTGATTCCCAGCTGCTCTTTCAACGTCTCATAATGGCTGCACCTGATGTTATGAATGATGTTGAAGGCATCTTCCAATATGAACTGTGTTCTCCATCATCTTTGTTTGAGACCAACGGACTTCTTCGCGAAGCCAATAAGCCTTCACTCGCTGATGCAGTTTGTAAATTTGCACAAGGCACAGATATGTCAGCTCATCAAGATAAAGATGGCATGTGTTATGTGATTGATGGTGGCTCTCTTCTACAGCGCCTGCCATAGTCGCGGAATGTCACATTTGGTTCCATCTGCCAGCGCTATGTAGACTGTGTTCACGAGAAGTACAGAGATCCCACAGTTGTATTTGACGTTTATGAAGCAGGTCCATCTACAAAAGACACTACACATAAGCGAAGGTCCAGAGGGATGGTCGGTGCGCAAGTGAATTTTGTTGAAGGAATGTGTGTAAAAACTAAGAAAGAACTGTTCCTAGCTAACACAACAAACAAGCAGAGGTTCATTCGGATGCTGAGTGAGAAGCTACAGGAGAAAGGCATCAAAACAGTTCATGCAGCTGGTGACGCAGATGTACTAATTGCAACGATAGCAGTAGATTCGGCATCCAAGTAGCCTACTACATTCATTGGAGAGGACACCGATCTCTTGGTGCTGTTATCCATGCAGTCGAACCAGACGGCATTTCCGCTGCTTTTCAGGTCAGAAGGACGACAAATATCAAAGAGGATGAAGAGAAAATGGGACATCAACTTGGCCCAGATTCCTGCGATTTGTTGCCAGTGATACATGCTATCACTGGCTGTGATACAACCTCCCGTATGTTTGGCATTGGAAAAGAATCGGCTCTTCGGAAAGTGAGAAGTGACAGTGATATGAAAGAACATAAAAACGTTTTCATTAGATCAGTGGTTCCCAACTAGGGGTTCATGGTCCCCAAGGGGTCCATGGAAGAATTTCAAGGGGTCCATAGAGATTCTAAGAATCTAATTATTTTTTAATTTATTATACTGGAATATAATAATATGAGAGAAAATTAATAACCGTTAGTTTATCATGGTAATAGTAAGTGCAATAATTACCCTAATTCATATTGCTAAGCAGGATTAGCAAAAAATACATTCTTATGTCAGGTTGATGATGTGTCATAAGACGCATAAGAAGAGTTCATTGAGCTTATCCACGATTCAACAGCTAAGAATGTGTTCCAATCAAACTCCTTGTCTAGCTTCTGGTGTTCAATGACAGAATCATATCCTAAAATAAGTGATCTGGTTGTGTTACCGTATATGGCTGCGTATAAGACGACTCGGTGTATAAAACGACCCCCAAAATTTCTAGTAAAAACGTAGGTTTTGGGCTATACTCGCCGTATAAGACTACCCTCCAAGGTAGACCACTCAGCTTATACAAGGTTACTCCTCAACACACTCAAGGCACACACAAGGCACTCTTCAACACATAATTCTGGTTGCAACCATACACATAGTTACATTACACGTCCTGATCAGCTTACTCATCTAGCTACACTTATTATTTTATTAAAATAATGTGAATTACGGTAAGTGATTTCAGTAGAAAGTATCTGTGTTTTTACCAAGGCAGGGGTAAGCCTACCATCAATCATTACCCGCGCTAACAACGTCCCGTACACCACAGGATTTAAGGTTCACATTTTATACTGGGTGTATAAGACGACCCCCAATTTCCGTGGCTATTTTTTAAGGTTAAAAGGTCGTCTTATACGCAGCCATATACGGTAGTTATTTTGCCTTTTGCTTCAACCTACCTGTGCGATAACCTACCTTGTTGATAATTTGATTTTGATTTGTCTTTAAATCTTGGGAATATCTATTCTGTTACGTGAATTTGTTATACTTAAGATTGCTGTTTTTAAAACGTGAAACTGATGTGTTTGGTTATGTAAATTATTTTCTTTCTTTTATTCATACATGTGCTTGCAAGCTCAAAAATAAGGCAAGTATTATAAGGATAGCTTTTGCGCACAATAACAACAATAACATGACATTTTTCTTATGTATTTTACTTAAATATAAAAATCTGCTGAACAGAGCGTGTTCTGTTTTCATATAAATAGGCCTACAGCTTAATCAGCATAACAGTGCAAGGCATTTTACATGAACGTATTCATTTTTTTGCAGAAAAATCTTCTATTAATTTTGCTGGCTTAGCCTATTTCGTTGTAGGGGTCAAGTGTGGTGGACAGGTGGAAAAGTGACTGGAAAAGGGGGAATGGGACAAAAAAGGTTGGGAACCATTGCATTAGACGATCCTCCATGGCAGTAGTCACAGCTGCTGGTGAGAAATTAGTGAGTTGTCTGTATGGTGGTGACACAGGCGAGGGATTGGACTCTCTACGTTACAGACTGTTTTGTGAGAAAGCGATGAGAGGCAGCTGTTCTGTTCAAGTACATACCCTTCCTCCAACAGCTGCAGCTGCCCGTTACCACAGTGCACGTACGTATTTCCAGTGCCAGGAGTGGATGGGTAACACTTTAAATCCAGAGGAGTGGGGATGGGTTCTTAATCGGGGCCGACTTGAACCCAAAACAACAGACTTGGCAGCTGCTCCAGAATCACTGCTACAAATTGTGCGCTGTAACTGTAAAGTTAATTGTGACACTCGACGCTGCTCCTGCAGAAAGCATGGCCTGGAATGTTCAGCTGCATGTGGATAATGCAGAGGGGTTAGGTGCACAAATGCAATGGCGTCTGAAGACAGCTTTGTGGATAGTGAATGAATGACATGTATACGCGCAGGTGCTTTACATATCTCACAATAGCAGCGTGTTATCATCTATATAATTATGTTGCTACTCTTCCAGCCCACGTTGCCCATGTGTTAATTTAGAATACATACTAATTATATTATTAAGTTCCAAGATATAAAGAATGTATGAAAGTTGGCACTAAAAAGATGCCATTTTTCGGAGGGCAAAAATATCATTAATTATGTATTTGTTCACTTAATATAAGAGGAAATTATTTTTTCCATGCTCCTGCAGAGTATTCTGTGGCAAACAGTAAAAATTCTAACAATTACATTTGGAAACCTTCATGATTTTAAGTGTTCTTGAAGAAAAACCTGTTATGATCAACACCGCATGAGAGTGTGATAGGTTTCTCAATTGGTGAATTTTTTACCATGTTCCACCACTTCCAATTTTCTCTACTTTTGATATATGCTCTACTAAAGTGTTAGGAATATCATACAACAGGTTTCATTTATGTTGCAATTTTTTCCATCATGGGCCATTAATGGTGCTAGATTGACTGGACTATAACTGGAAATATAACGTCTATACTCTCGCTAAACCTTTACCGATGAGGTTCTATATACTATATAGTGACCGTCAGTAACTGTTCTTCTCCCACGAGTAGTACCCTGTGCGTGCTTCTCATGTCTTGGGAAGCTTTCAGTCATATGGAAAACCATTTTGTCTCTGTGCTCAATCTTCACAGTCCAAAACAGTGTTACATTTCTTGATGTCCTCAACCATTTTATTCATGGTTACTGCTCCTCTGACTCTGCTGCACTATGCCTTTCTATCTCTCGTGGCACCACCTCCTAACACTTCACCTACTTCAAAAACTGCCTTCATAGAGTCCAGCCAAATTGAGCTAGGTCGGATCACAACGAATCTGTTCTCTAAATGAACTTTTCCAGAAATTATTCACACCAGGAGAGTCGAGTCATATAGATATGTGTTCATGACTCGACTCGGTTCGATTCGATAAAATTACATTTTGGGCCCATTTGTGAGTAAATTTTTGCTAGTCATTTGCGGGATATTAAATAAGGAACTTTCGTTTTTTTCTCGTTATAAAAAACATGAAAAAATGTTGAATGATTTTTGTTCTTTTATTACACAGAAACGCCAAATGCTATTACAATTATTTTCTCATTTCCATGTTCTGCAAGAATGCATGATCAATAACCTATTTCTTGGACCTTCCTTAATCAAAACACTTTGTACTCTTATTACTATACATCAAACCAATTAATTTACAATATATTCAAGTATGATGTAATTTCTTTTATAATAAGAAGCTACCATGATTATTGAAAAAATCACCAAAATTTGGTCTTTCGATGTTGAACTCACGCACCCAAACACACACACTCTCTCTCTCTCTCTCTCTCTCTCTCTCTCTCTCTCTCTCTCTCTCTCTCTCTCTCTCTCTCTCTCTCTCTTTCTCTCCTGCACTGCTGAGCCACCACAAAAATATGTGTGTGTGTGTGTGTGTGTGTGTGTGTGTGTGTGTGTGTGTGTGTGTGTGTGTGTGTGTGTGTGTGTGTGTGTGTGTGTGTGTGTGTGTGTGTGTGTGTGTGTGTGTGTGTGTGTGTGTGTGTGTGAGTATATGTGTGTGTGTGTGTATTCATCTAGTTGTTGTATTTTACAGGGCCTGACCTACACTCGTATGGTCCCGTCTCCATATCTACATTTTTATTTTGCTTCCATAGTGCTTAGTGTTGGCCGAAGCCATCACCTCAGGAGGTGGGAGACAACCTCCGGCTAGCAACCGGTACCCATTTACTGCTGGGTGGACAGGGGCTTGGGTTTTAAGGAGACCGCTCATCTTTCTCCCCTCCGCCTAGGGATCGAACCCGGGTCTCGGTTGTGAATCGAGCGAGCTAACTACTACACCGAGTACCCTACTCTCTCTCTGAGTGTGTGTGTGTGTGTGTGTGTGTGTGTGTGTGTGTGTGTGTGTGTGTGTGTGTGTGTGTGTGTGTGTGTGTGTGTGTGTGTGTGTGTGTGTGTGTGATTTTTTGTAAATTTCATGCTCTGAGAGAGCTTCTGAGAGGTCCTTGGTTATATCTATAATAATTTCTGGTCTCAATTTTGTCTGTTTTTGTGTCCACAATTTGTGTATATGTATATATCTCTGGCCATACTATATTGAGTATATACCCTCTGGCCAATCTGGCTTGCCTCCTGCTGTGGCATCCCTGCATTGAACTCTCCAGGCCTGGAGCCTGCAAACTTGACACAGTGAGGGCAGTGTGCCAATCGATACCAGACCCCTGGATCACCAGAGCTATCTCACCTGGCTGTGGCTGCTGTAATCCACCCCCAACATACTGGCTGTGGGCTGCTGTATTCCACCCCCAACATACTGCCTCCTGAGCAAACTTGTAGCAGTGGAGTCAGGAGATATCGGCAGCCTAGTATTAACTTTCCGCTAGGCAGCCAAAAAATGTTTTATGGTCTGTGCTGGATCAGTGGCCAGGGTCAGGTTCGGCTGTGGGCTAGGCAACTATGTACACCCCCCCCAAAAAAAAAAAATTTAACCCGAATCTACACGATTCACAGAAATGACCCAGCTGGCAATAAAATACTCGGAAATCCGCGAATCCGCGGAAAATTGACATCCCTGTATATAGCCTATACAGTATATGAAAACTATGGTGCCCCCCCGTTTTTACACCCCTTGTTCCACCACTGTTAATCGGTGAGGTTAGGTTAATTAATAAGTTTCTTGGGTAGGCGGTGAGATTAGGTTAATGGTGAGATGAGATCATTAGATGAGGTTAATGGTGAAAACCCTGTTTGGGGTGGGCTGGGTGGACTAGATATGGTTTCTGTGGTTTTTTGAGTATGGTTTCTAGTTTATGGTTTCTATCCTAGCTGGGATATTATTTGATGAGGTTAGTACGTTGCTTTACTCGTAAATCACTTGGAATATTGTCTCTTCACCAGAAAACCCTGCCTACCAGCAGCCCCAAGCTTGCTGGGGGAGAGGGATATCTTTAAAAAAAAGAGAGAAAAAAATAAAGGTAAATTTCCAGATGAACACTACTTCCTTTGGTGGACGAAACTTTTTTTTTCTGGTGAGTTTTGATATGTTTTGAATTAATCTGCTAACCAGTTATGTCGCAAATATCTTTTTTGTGATTTGGAACAAAAATGACAAAAAACTAATTGAACCTAACCGAATCTATACCTAACCGAACTATATATATAAAAAAATTATTTGCGACAAAAAAGGTTAGCAGTTAATTCTAAACATATCAAAACTCACCAGAAAAAAAGTCTCGTTATTCACGATAATATCACATACTGGCTATGGTGTGTGTGTGGAGGATGAAAAGGGAGAAGGAAGAGGAGGGAGAGAAATAAAAAGAAAAAAAGGAGAGAGAGGAGAAGAGAAAGAGGAGAGAGAAAAGAGAAGGAGAGAGAGAGAGGAGAGAGAGAGAGAGAGAGAGAGAGAGAGAGAGAGAGAGAGAGAGAGAGAGAGAGAGAGAGAGAGAGAGAGAGAGAGAGAGACTCCCTCGGCGTGGTATACGTATTTCCCGCCAAATACAGACTTGTGTCGCGCGCGCTGATTGGTTGAAGCGGAGGTGGTGGCACTAAGAAGGGTTGGCCTTACACGAGGCTAAGATGACGTTTGAAAATGCTTCCTTACCAGTCTTCTTAGCCCGGTATAACTAAGTCGGTCTTAGGACGCTAAGAGGGTGTAGTTTAGAGCCCCTTCGAAAATGCCCACCCTGACTCGTATTTTTTACAATACCAACACACACTTGCAGCTTAATACGAAGAGAGAGAGAGAGAGAGAGAGAGAGAGAGAGAGAGAGAGAGAGAGAGAGAGAGAGAGAGAGAGAGAGAGAGAGAGAGAGAGAGAGAGAGAGAGAGAGAGAGTGTATGTGTTCCTGTAATTAACAAATATGGTATGGCCAAGTTGCCTTTTAACACCACAAAACTTTAATTTGATAATCTACATTATGGGTCAATAATAATCACCTTAATTTATATATTAGTTGCGTCACTTCAGCCAAAAAAAGTTTAACATTAGTAAAACACAAGTGCTTGTGGGCCCTTCGGACCCATGTATTGATGTTTGTAGTAGTAGTATATATTAGACAACATGTGATTGCAAACTCCAATCGTGTTGTTGCTGTCGTTGGTCACTGGTCAAAGTGCCTCGGGGTAGACCACGTTCCGTGTGATTCCAACCCTTTGTGTTCCGTGTGATTCCAACCCTTTGTGTTCCGTGTGATTCCAACCCTTTGTGTTCCATGTGATTTCAACCCTTTGTGTTCCGTGTGATTCCAACCCTTTGTGTTCCGTGTGATTCCAACCCTTTGTGTTGCGTGTGATTCCAACCCTTTGAGTTCCGTGTGATTCCAACCCTTTGTGTTCCGTGTGCTTCCAACACACACAATCACACACGCACACAAACGTAAGTCCATGAGTCTACTAAGTTTGTGGAATGCGGCAAGACGTTACCGCAGAGTTTTTCCTGTAATCTAATACTCTTAAGTGTTTTTAGCCCAAAACCCCCCTTCAAAATTATTCAATCGACATGGGACCAAGCCGCTTACCACCTACGATTTATTTGAGATTGTTTTAACCTACTCTCATCAAAATTGAATTTACAGTTTCGGCTACCCAAAACAGACAGACAGACAGACAGACACACACACACACACAGACACACGGCTACTCCTATAGTATATTAGATTTCCACAGCTATCTAATCAAGATGAAACATTTGTATACAATCTCAGTGTAGCGATAAATGACATGTGAAGATATTATCGTTCTTAGTTACGAAAAGTTTGAAGCTGGCGATATAATTTTGTTACAATAATACGCTTATTGAATGGAAAACACGCCACACACCTCAATGTATTGAAATAAAACTTTGTCTGAGATCGATCGACTGGTTCAGCTACGTATAATTTTGCCACTTACTTTACTCTTTGTTAATAAGTCAGACAAGTTACAACAGGTATTAGGAAAAAAACAAATAAAGGCGGAAAAAGAGAAAATGAGGATGTGTTCAGATATAATTGAAATATGTGAAAAGATCAAACTACTGTATAGACCGTATAGTTATATACAAGGGCGGATTGGCCATAGGGCACACCGGACCCTATGACACATATCCCGGTGGACCGGTCAAAGGGAAGATGCTGAGAAGTGCCTTAGAGGTAAGGCGAAAAGAGCGCCTTACCCGTCTTCAGGCGCTTTTGTAAGGGCCTGACTAAGGCACCGGCTCAAGCCTATGTACAGTCGATATTTCAGGCGCTTTTGCCCTGCCTTACACCTCCAAAGCCTAGGGCGTGGGCGTGGTCCGAGAATCCTACTAGCCAATCACGTTGCCTATCTGAGCGCTGCTTAAGGCCGCGTCACACTAGCACTTTTTCCGTCTGGTTAGACGATCTCCGTTGGTTTTTTCTCGCTCTGACTAGTTAGTCCGTCTGAATCAGTCAGTCTGGGTCAGACAGACGATCGTGATCGTCTTGATATGGAAAGTTGAAGTCAACTTTCATAGTCAAATCAAGATCCGTAGTGATTACTTTAAAGATATTCGATATAAATTAGTAATTTTTTGCAAATTATAATTCAATACATTTGAAAGTATTAAAAATATTCACGTGACTATTGTACATGTAGATACATTTAAAAGCCGGTTCTATATAACAGCCAACAGTCTCTCGCATGACTCGATTGTTCTTCTTCTTCCTGTGACCTTTTCTGCTTATTATCGCTTTGTAGGTCGTCTGTCAAGCTCGTTGTTTCTTTTTCAAGACACACTCAAAATTTGTTTCTCACTCTTCAAGACTTCAACTTAAGATTATAGACGAAATGTTGTGGACACGTAGCTCAGAAGAATTTCTCGTTGAATGCATACGCGTGGCCACCCTCTAGCTTGTCTCTGGGACCACAGAGACTTGTACACCAAGAAGGCCTTGATATTCTAGGTCTTATCTAGGTCGATATTAGGTCTACTACTGATAAATAATACACATTATTAAGTGTATACCAGCAATAGCTTGCCCTGGCGTCGGAGCCATGTTTGTTTACATGCAACAGCTGACTGGTAGTGCAGGCGAACGATTGTGTGTGTGTGACGGCTTGCAGTCAGAAAATTGTTAGTTATGAGAAAGTTGCTGAAAAAAATAGACGGAAAAAGTGCTAGTGTGACGCCGCCTTTAGGCAGCTTCAACCAATCACAAGGCTTGAACACTTCTCTGCTGAAACAAGAATTTTTGTCCCTCCCTCCCTCACCAAGCACTTAAGGCAAGGATGCACCGCTCTCCCCCGCCAAAAGCTGTTTCATCACAAGTTTGACGTTCAACGCAGGTTTTAACCACTTATATATTTTTGCATTGGGACGTGTCATATACCATAATAATCGTTAAGGTGTGCTGATTCCGAGACAGTGAGTGAAAATTTAATGCAAGCAAAATTACAGGAATAAGGAGGAGTTGAATAAAAAAAGGTGACCAAAAAAGTTTATACGTGATTTCATTTTGCTCTCATTATCTTATTATAGGTATAGTTTACTGCAATTTTTATACATTCATGATATGCACTAATGTCTCGTGAAGATGATGGTATGTTCAGCTGTCCTAAATATCATCTGGTAGTATGATAATAACGTGTAATAGTACAACATTTTAGTGCGGGCGGAGCACCCTCCTTGACACTTATCTCGGCACATCCAAGCAGTCCCTCCGCCCGCCGCCCGCCCACCCAACACACAACACAACATTGCTATCGCCAGCATTTAACACCC